>JAPJBO010000657.1:0-130798 GCA_030068145.1 Diplonema papillatum
ACCCGCAAATCGAGTGTGTCACACCCGCAAATCGAGTGTGTCACACCCGCAAATCGAGTGTGTCACACCCGCAAATCGAGTGTGTCACACCCGCAAATCGAGTGTGTCACACCCGCAAATCGAGTGTGTCACACCCGCAAATCGAGTGTGTCACACCCGCAAATCGAGTGTGTCACACCCGCAAATCGAGTGTGTCACACCCGCAAATCGAGTGTGTCACACCCGCAAATCGAGTGTGTCACACCCGCAAATCGAGTGTGTCACACCCGCAAATCGAGTGTGTCACACCCGCAAATCGAGTGTGTCACACCCGCAAATCGAGTGTGTCACACCCGCAAATCGAGTGTGTCACACCCGCAAATCGAGTGTGTCACACCCGCAAATCGAGTGTGTCACACCCGCAAATCGAGTGTGTCACACCCGCAAATCGAGTGTGTCACACCCGCAAATCGAGTGTGTCACACCCGCAAATCGAGTGTGTCACACCCGCAAATCGAGTGTGTCACACCCGCAAATCGAGTGTGTCACACCCGCAAATCGAGTGTGTCACACCCGCAAATCGAGTGTGTCACACCCGCAAATCGAGTGTGTCACACCCGCAAATCGAGTGTGTCACACCCGCAAATCGAGTGTGTCACACCCGCAAATCGAGTGTGTCACACCCGCAAATCGAGTGTGTCACACCCGCAAATCGAGTGTGTCACACCCGCAAATCGAGTGTGTCACACCCGCAAATCGAGTGTGTCACACCCGCAAATCGAGTGTGTCACACCCGCAAATCGAGTGTGTCACACCCGCAAATCGAGTGTGTCACACCCGCAAATCGAGTGTGTCACACCCGCAAATCGAGTGTGTCACACCCGCAAATCGAGTGTGTCACACCCGCAAATCGAGTGTGTCACACCCGCAAATCGAGTGTGTCACACCCGCAAATCGAGTGTGTCACACCCGCAAATCGAGTGTGTCACACCCGCAAATCGAGTGTGTCACACCCGCAAATCGAGTGTGTCACACCCGCAAATCGAGTGTGTCACACCCGCAAATCGAGTGTGTCACAGTGTGTCACACCCGCAAATCGAGTGTGTCACACCCGCAAATCGAGTGTGTCACACCCGCAAATCGAGTGTGTCACACCCGCAAATCGAGTGTGTCACACCCGCAAATCGAGTGTGTCACACCCGCAAATCGAGTGTGTCACACCCGCAAATCGAGTGTGTCACACCCGCAAATCGAGTGTGTCACACCCGCAAATCGAGTGTGTCACACCCGCAAATCGAGTGTGTCACACCCGCAAATCGAGTGTGTCACACCCGCAAATCGAGTGTGTCACACCCGCAAATCGAGTGTGTCACACCCGCAAATCGAGTGTGTCACACCCGCAAATCGAGTGTGTCACACCCGCAAATCGAGTGTGTCACACCCGCAAATCGAGTGTGTCACACCCGCAAATCGAGTGTGTCACACCCGCAAATCGAGTGTGTCACACCCGCAAATCGAGTGTGTCACACCCGCAAATCGAGTGTGTCACACCCGCAAATCGAGTGTGTCACACCCGCAAATCGAGTGTGTCACACCCGCAAATCGAGTGTGTCACACCCGCAAATCGAGTGTGTCACACCCGCAAATCGAGTGTGTCACACCCGCAAATCGAGTGTGTCACACCCGCAAATCGAGTGTGTCACACCCGCAAATCGAGTGTGTCACACCCGCAAATCGAGTGTGTCACACCCGCAAATCGAGTGTGTCACACCCGCAAATCGAGTGTGTCACACCCGCAAATCGAGTGTGTCACACCCGCAAATCGAGTGTGTCACACCCGCAAATCGAGTGTGTCACACCCGCAAATCGAGTGTGTCACACCCGCAAATCGAGTGTGTCACACCCGCAAATCGAGTGTGTCACACCCGCAAATCGAGTGTGTCACACCCGCAAATCGAGTGTGTCACACCCGCAAATCGAGTGTGTCACACCCGCAAATCGAGTGTGTCACACCCGCAAATCGAGTGTGTCACACCCGCAAATCGAGTGTGTCACACCCGCAAATCGAGTGTGTCACACCCGCAAATCGAGTGTGTCACACCCGCAAATCGAGTGTGTCACACCCGCAAATCGAGTGTGTCACACCCGCAAATCGAGTGTGTCACACCCGCAAATCGAGTGTGTCACACCCGCAAATCGAGTGTGTCACACCCGCAAATCGAGTGTGTCACACCCGCAAATCGAGTGTGTCACACCCGCAAATCGAGTGTGTCACACCCGCAAATCGAGTGTGTCACACCCGCAAATCGAGTGTGTCACACCCGCAAATCGAGTGTGTCACACCCGCAAATCGAGTGTGTCACACCCGCAAATCGAGTGTGTCACACCCGCAAATCGAGTGTGTCACACCCGCAAATCGAGTGTGTCACACCCGCAAATCGAGTGTGTCACACCCGCAAATCGAGTGTGTCACACCCGCAAATCGAGTGTGTCACACCCGCAAATCGAGTGTGTCACACCCGCAAATCGAGTGTGTCACACCCGCAAATCGAGTGTGTCACACCCGCAAATCGAGTGTGTCACACCCGCAAATCGAGTGTGTCACACCCGCAAATCGAGTGTGTCACACCCGCAAATCGAGTGTGTCACACCCGCAAATCGAGTGTGTCACACCCGCAAATCGAGTGTGTCACACCCGCAAATCGAGTGTGTCACACCCGCAAATCGAGTGTGTCACACCCGCAAATCGAGTGTGTCACACCCGCAAATCGAGTGTGTCACACCCGCAAATCGAGTGTGTCACACCCGCAAATCGAGTGTGTCACACCCGCAAATCGAGTGTGTCACACCCGCAAATCGAGTGTGTCACACCCGCAAATCGAGTGTGTCACACCCGCAAATCGAGTGTGTCACACCCGCAAATCGAGTGTGTCACACCCGCAAATCGAGTGTGTCACACCCGCAAATCGAGTGTGTCACACCCGCAAATCGAGTGTGTCACACCCGCAAATCGAGTGTGTCACACCCGCAAATCGAGTGTGTCACACCCGCAAATCGAGTGTGTCACACCCGCAAATCGAGTGTGTCACACCCGCAAATCGAGTGTGTCACACCCGCAAATCGAGTGTGTCACACCCGCAAATCGAGTGTGTCACACCCGCAAATCGAGTGTGTCACACCCGCAAATCGAGTGTGTCACACCCGCAAATCGAGTGTGTCACACCCGCAAATCGAGTGTGTCACACCCGCAAATCGAGTGTGTCACACCCGCAAATCGAGTGTGTCACACCCGCAAATCGAGTGTGTCACACCCGCAAATCGAGTGTGTCACACCCGCAAATCGAGTGTGTCACACCCGCAAATCGAGTGTGTCACACCCGCAAATCGAGTGTGTCACACCCGCAAATCGAGTGTGTCACACCCGCAAATCGAGTGTGTCACACCCGCAAATCGAGTGTGTCACACCCGCAAATCGAGTGTGTCACACCCGCAAATCGAGTGTGTCACACCCGCAAATCGAGTGTGTCACACCCGCAAATCGAGTGTGTCACACCCGCAAATCGAGTGTGTCACACCCGCAAATCGAGTGTGTCACACCCGCAAATCGAGTGTGTCACACCCGCAAATCGAGTGTGTCACACCCGCAAATCGAGTGTGTCACACCCGCAAATCGAGTGTGTCACACCCGCAAATCGAGTGTGTCACACCCGCAAATCGAGTGTGTCACACCCGCAAATCGAGTGTGTCACACCCGCAAATCGAGTGTGTCACACCCGCAAATCGAGTGTGTCACACCCGCAAATCGAGTGTGTCACACCCGCAAATCGAGTGTGTCACACCCGCAAATCGAGTGTGTCACACCCGCAAATCGAGTGTGTCACACCCGCAAATCGAGTGTGTCACACCCGCAAATCGAGTGTGTCACACCCGCAAATCGAGTGTGTCACACCCGCAAATCGAGTGTGTCACACCCGCAAATCGAGTGTGTCACACCCGCAAATCGAGTGTGTCACACCCGCAAATCGAGTGTGTCACACCCGCAAATCGAGTGTGTCACACCCGCAAATCGAGTGTGTCACACCCGCAAATCGAGTGTGTCACACCCGCAAATCGAGTGTGTCACACCCGCAAATCGAGTGTGTCACACCCGCAAATCGAGTGTGTCACACCCGCAAATCGAGTGTGTCACACCCGCAAATCGAGTGTGTCACACCCGCAAATCGAGTGTGTCACACCCGCAAATCGAGTGTGTCACACCCGCAAATCGAGTGTGTCACACCCGCAAATCGAGTGTGTCACACCCGCAAATCGAGTGTGTCACACCCGCAAATCGAGTGTGTCACACCCGCAAATCGAGTGTGTCACACCCGCAAATCGAGTGTGTCACACCCGCAAATCGAGTGTGTCACACCCGCAAATCGAGTGTGTCACACCCGCAAATCGAGTGTGTCACACCCGCAAATCGAGTGTGTCACACCCGCAAATCGAGTGTGTCACACCCGCAAATCGAGTGTGTCACACCCGCAAATCGAGTGTGTCACACCCGCAAATCGAGTGTGTCACACCCGCAAATCGAGTGTGTCACACCCGCAAATCGAGTGTGTCACACCCGCAAATCGAGTGTGTCACACCCGCAAATCGAGTGTGTCACACCCGCAAATCGAGTGTGTCACACCCGCAAATCGAGTGTGTCACACCCGCAAATCGAGTGTGTCACACCCGCAAATCGAGTGTGTCACACCCGCAAATCGAGTGTGTCACACCCGCAAATCGAGTGTGTCACACCCGCAAATCGAGTGTGTCACACCCGCAAATCGAGTGTGTCACACCCGCAAATCGAGTGTGTCACACCCGCAAATCGAGTGTGTCACACCCGCAAATCGAGTGTGTCACACCCGCAAATCGAGTGTGTCACACCCGCAAATCGAGTGTGTCACACCCGCAAATCGAGTGTGTCACACCCGCAAATCGAGTGTGTCACACCCGCAAATCGAGTGTGTCACACCCGCAAATCGAGTGTGTCACACCCGCAATTCGAGTGTGTCACACCCGCAAATCGAGTGTGTCACACCCGCAAATCGAGTGTGTCACACCCGCAAATCGAGTGTGTCACACCCGCAAATCGAGTGTGTCACACCCGCAAATCGAGTGTGTCACACCCGCAAATCGAGTGTGTCACACCCGCAAATCGAGTGTGTCACACCCGCAAATCGAGTGTGTCACACCCGCAAATCGAGTGTGTCACACCCGCAAATCGAGTGTGTCACACCCGCAAATCGAGTGTGTCACACCCGCAAATCGAGTGTGTCACACCCGCAAATCGAGTGTGTCACACCCGCAAATCGAGTGTGTCACACCCGCAAATCGAGTGTGTCACACCCGCAAATCGAGTGTGTCACACCCGCAAATCGAGTGTGTCACACCCGCAAATCGAGTGTGTCACACCCGCAAATCGAGTGTGTCACACCCGCAAATCGAGTGTGTCACACCCGCAAATCGAGTGTGTCACACCCGCAAATCGAGTGTGTCACACCCGCAAATCGAGTGTGTCACACCCGCAAATCGAGTGTGTCACACCCGCAAATCGAGTGTGTCACACCCGCAAATCGAGTGTGTCACACCCGCAAATCGAGTGTGTCACACCCGCAAATCGAGTGTGTCACACCCGCAAATCGAGTGTGTCACACCCGCAAATCGAGTGTGTCACACCCGCAAATCGAGTGTGTCACACCCGCAAATCGAGTGTGTCACACCCGCAAATCGAGTGTGTCACACCCGCAAATCGAGTGTGTCACACCCGCAAATCGAGTGTGTCACACCCGCAATTCGAGTGTGTCACACCCGCAAATCGAGTGTGCCACACCCGCAAATCGAGTGTGTCACACCCGCAAATCGAGTGTGTCACACCCGCAAATCGAGAAATACGGTGTGCCACCCAGATCCAGTGCGCCGCCCCCGCAAATCCAGCGTGAAATACAGTGCCACCCGCAAATCCAGTGTGCCACCCGCAAATCACGGGTGAATCGCGCGAGAACGACAGGAAAGGCGAGTGAAATCTGGTCGTAGTTCAATATCTAGTCATATTACTACTGAAGAGTGCTTACTACTACAGTAGTAAGAATGGCTCCTGCAGTCGTTCTTACTAGTGGTCAAATATTCTCACTAGTGCAGTAGTCATTCTTACAAGTGATTTACTGTTTCTTACTAGTGACTACTGCATTTCCGTGCGTTTTGCGCTTCAACTCCACAAACCGTACAGGGTGATCAGCACGAGGCCGGCCCTCGACATCAGTCCATACAGCAGCTACATCAAGATGCGACGAGAGTAGGCCAGGGGGGTCGCCCCTCCAGCCACCCGCGTTTTTGATTGCGAAGGCCCTTCAGCAACACGCCCGCGCAGTCGATGAGGGACTGGTTCCAAGTCCACACCTCGATCCCGTGTCTACATCTGGTCGACACTGAGTCCGAATGACCCGGCGGACGGAACGCACTGAGGGGCCTGTGTGTTTGAGCCTTGAAGCCAGTTCCTTCGGTTGCCCCGCTGATTAGAGAGTGGGGTCGAATCGCGGGCAACCTGGATGTGGACTTTGGAAAGTCACGAATTTTTTTGTGTTTGTCACGACGATTGTGCCAAACACACCGAATCACTGCCTGACCTTTCTACTTTCGATTTATGCATCATCCGCGACGGTGAAGACGAAGCAGCAGACGGAGCCAGTATACGCAGTAGGAGGAGGATGTATTATGTATAAGCACCTGCTTTTGTAGGAAATACCTGAGGAGGCTGCCAGCTGCAAAATATCAAAGGAGGTAAATGTGCTGCAGCCCACACGAAACACAGGTGAATCTGGGTTCAGTGGCGGGCGTAAGCGTTCAACAAAAAAGAGCCACTTTGTAGTTGTATTGCTTCGACAGTCCCGCACGGGAGGACGCCGTTCACCTCAAAAAATCAAGCCTTCGACAGCGAACAGGCAATACAGCAAAAGAGTATCTCTACTTGCGCAAACTACACGCATCCCGAAAGTGCACGAAAAGAGACGATTCTGGAGAAGACAGACCGTCACCTACTACGGCACCATACTGAGGGAGGGCCTTCCGTATGTAAGGTACGTGGATAATGGCCACCAACGAACAACGAAGGTACACACTCTCTAACGAAGTTATCCACCGATACGTTACCCACGTGTGTCGACGCGTTTTGAGGATACGCATCCCTTTTGCCGAAAGCCACCCGAAGACTCTTAATCCCCGGAGTTTCACGCGAACCTTTCACACTGAAGCAAGAAACACGATGCGCTTCTTGTTCGAGATACAAGTTGCCGATGGCGGCACAAGTAGGAATAAGCATTTCCGGAGTTCGGGTCTTGCGCCACTAAAGCGACAATTGGCAGGCGGTCAGCATCAGGCGAAAAGAAAAATGATGCGGTCGAAAGTACTTCATTTTGCTGGCGCGGGCCGGTTGATCACTTTCCCACTTGCCTTCACACTGTTCCATTTTTCAGGTTCGGTTTCCTGATCAACCACCAAAGCACGTGGCCCACGTCTTTTGAGCCTTCATAGAGCGCGGGCTAGACACCGGCTAGTAAAGTGATTCTTTTGTCTTTTTTTAGTGCGCAGGAAGGGGCAGTCAGTTGTGAGACTGGCAGGTGAGCAGCGCCACGAGCTCTCGACTTTTCGCGACTTCGCCAGCTTCGGCTAACACCATTTGCGCACTTAACCATGGTTAAGAAGACGACTGAAAGCATACCCACAAAGATATCTCAAAGCATCTGCATAACACGAAAAGCCTCCAGGCGAAAACCCGTTTTCACATTTCTTCTTCTTCTTTTTTTCCGGGTTCAAGACAACCTCTTGGGTCTCCACACGCGAACGATGGTCTGGGCGCCAGCGACTTCTCTAGTAATACCGCGGCTGCCTCCTCCCGCTTCTGCCTCCCTCTCACTCAAAGTCTGAACGAACGTTTTGAATTCTTCCATTCCAGGGAGCCGCAATGCCCTGCTTCCGTGTTGAAGGCACGGATCATTAAGGTTCCGTCGTCGTCCCCGACGATCTGGCGCACACCCCTCCCTCGCATGCACACCTCGAACGTCAGCAGCCATATACTATGTCAATGCGGGAGTGAAAAAGTGCGGGAGTGCCACTCCCGCGTTGAAGGAGTGCCATCCCGCATTGAGGGAATGCCACTCCCGCATTGAGGGGGTCCCACTCCCGCATTGAGGGAATGCCATCCCACATTGAGGAAATGCCATTCCTGCATTGAGGGGGTCCCACTCCCGCATTGAGGGAGTGCCATCCCGCATTGAGGGAGTGCCATCCCGCATTGAGGGAGTGCCATCCCGCATTGAGGGAGTGCCATCCCGCATTGAGGAAATGCTATTCCCGCATTGAGGGGGTCCCACTCCCTCATTGAGGGCCGCACTGAGGGAGTGCCATCCCGCATTGAGGGAATGTCATTCCCGCATTGAGGGGGTCCCACTCCCTCATTGAGGGCCGCACTGAGGGAGTGCCATCCCGCATTGAGGGGGTCCCACTCCCGCATTGAGGGGGCCCACTCCCGTATTGAGGGAGTGAGACCGACCGCACAAACGGCCGCAAAACCACTCCCGCAATCCGGAGTCCGCGGAGCATGAAAGGCAGTGTCCTGCCCAAACATTAACTAATATTTCCCCCCCGAAGACTCGATGCTAGCACCAAGCATAACACGAGCGGCAGGATTCTGCCCAAACACTGAACTAAGATCCCCTCTCTATTCGCGTCTGGCAGACCCGGCGCCCGCTGACCGGTCTGCAGGCATTCAGATTCAGTGCTGCTGATGGTCCGCCTGTCGTGTCCGTGGCAAAGAAAAAGGCCGCAAACACACGGTGCACCCGGGCCACGCACGTTCTTGCGTCTGCTCCCCCTCCACCCGCCCCCCTAAATTGACGGAAAACTGAGCACTCGTGTGGCGTGGCTGGGCCAAAATGGATTTTCCTGTGCAGTGGTAGCACGGTGAACGCCCCGGCGCTGTTGGCACGTCTGCATACATGTTCCGCGCTGTTGTGTGTGTGTCTGTGGCTTAAAAGACCGAAATACTATGCGGACAGGACTGGTGTACAGAACCTTCCCAAGCAGCACGTTCCAGCATCTCCCATCCCCACCTAACTAGCGAAAACACTCGTGTGGCGGGGTGTGTCGAAGATGCTTAGTTGTAGCACGGTTCGTCAGTGGTAGCACGGTTCAGTTTCACGCTGAAAAAGATGAGCAGACACGTGCGTATACATTCCAAGCACCTTCTTACACCACGGACGTGCGACAAGCACGTACGCGAATTGCAGATTGAATGTACTTGCTGTCTTCCAAGTGCGCCACTTGCGGTCCGCATTTCGTTTGCGTGCCCTCACCGTCTGGGCAATCCCGACGAGCTACGAGCAACCCCCCCCCGAGACCATTTCCCCACGTTGCTGCCCGAGTGGTTCCCAGTTCAGTTGGGGTCGCTGGGTCGGGCAAAATTGGGTGCATCTCTGTTTGTTTTATTTATGAAAGGAAGGACGCCGCACGGAGGAAAACGGGTCTCGGGCAGCAATATTCTGGCAAGGTACGATGCTGCGCCGTGCGGTCTAGCGACCCACCCCCTCTAGAACCCGTATTCTGAGACGAGGATCGAGGCCAAAATCCAGCCTGGAAACTTTCTTCTGAGCATATAATGGTGTGATCCACAGTAGAAAACTTAACTTCCCATGAACTTACTGAGAACTTCCCAGTACTTCCCGAGGACGCCCCTTGTCCACCCAAGTAAGGCCACCGGATCACACCATATAACCCCGTTTCTCTGGGTTTAGAGGTTCCTGTTGGTGACGGAGGTCACGCACCCCACAGGCACAGCTTTGTACTTTGCCAGAACCTTTCTGCCCAAACCACGCTTTTCCCCACAGTCTGGCATCGTCTCATTTATTTTCCCCCTTCCGAATTTCTGTTTCCCGCCCGAATCCTGGGCCAGGAGGCTCTCATTTTCGAACGCAACGTACCTCTGGCGCGAGGCTTGTGGTTAGAAGCCGCTTTCTTTCCTTCTCGCCATCCCTTTCCTCACGTACTTTCATTCACGCGTCTTCTCAACGTAGCCCTCGGATCCTCAAGCGAACTTCCACTCCAAAACACTGACTCATAAACTACACCACTTTAGGGGGGTGGTTTGCAAGAACGTGCTTGGAATGGGTATGTGCTCAACACCGCACTGGTCCCGTCTGCGCCGTGTTTCGGTCCTTTAAGCCACGGACACATAAGGCGGACCATCATCAGCGCGGAACCTGAGTGTCTGCAGACAGGACTGCGGTGTGAGTCTGGTTTGTCAGGCGGCTGTTCGTAGCTCGTCACAGCCAGGACCACCCGTGCTACTGGAGCTCAGGCGAATCCGTCACGGGGAGAAGGCCCCTACAACCGTGTCTGAGCAATCAGCTAAAAGACTCAGGGCACTCGCCCTGATTGTGACTGCGACTCGCTACGCAGCTTTAGACCACTTTAGGGGGGGTGGGCGGTGGACAGGAATACACGATGTCCGATGCGAAAGCCTGGGCGACGACATCGCCAAGTCCATCTTCTACACAGCGGCAGCCTCAGCACTCCTGTTTCCCGGGGCCCACAACTTCCGCCCATCTACACAGCGAGAACCCCGCTCCTGTTTCTGGTTGATGCGAGGCCTGCGTCTAGCAGCATCATTCAGAGGCGAGGTACAAGAGGATGATCCAGCGGTGTCTGACTAGCGGCCGCAAGGCCCGTTTCGGCATGATCTGCGATCCGACCACAATGCGCGGAACGGAGCTCGAAATCGTCGAATGCTCCGTGAAACGCAACGCTCGTGCGCTCTAACATCAATAGTCGGCCACCGTCAACGAAGACACACCCACGCACAAGCATATGCAGCTACTACCACAAGTAAGATACACACATACCAATAAACAATTACTAGCCCTTACTTTTGACAATGGCCACCCGAAGACTTTATGCCCTCGTCAAGTGAACTTTCACGCCGAAAACACTCGCAATCAACTTTAGGGGGGTGGGGCGGTGGACAGGAAAACACGATGTCCGATGCCGAAAGCCTGGGCGACGACATCGCCAAGTCCATCTTCTACACAGCGGCAGCCTCGCTCCTGTTTCTCGGGGCACGTGCGCTGTGCCGGCGTGTGTTCGGCCCCCAGGCCACGTTCCTCGACCCGTGTATCGTCGCCGCCGCCTGGCTGGCGAGCACGCCCGCAGTGCTTCTGCTGGCCGCCAACGCGGGGCTGCTGCGCGGCATGCACGGCGAGAGCTCCTTCGTGTTCCCCCAGTTCGAAGGCGGCGCCCCGACGTATGAAGGCGTCCCCGTCACTGCATCCGCCGCCGACATCGACCTCGCCTTGGACAGAGCCCTGCGCCTGCTCCGGGATGACGCGGGGACGCTGCGAACCCGCGCTGCATCACCGGATGGAAGCGCCGTCCGACTGGGTCGCCCAGCAGCCTCGCCGTGGCCGCGGGGGACGAATGAGCCGTCGGATGGCACTTTTTTCAGGCTGCTTCCGTCGCAGGTGGACCCGCGGTATGCGCTGCAGGCCGGGGTTGGCGTCGGGAAGGTCCGGTGCCGGTTTGTGCCCACGGAGTCGTGCGTGCCGTCGGGCGTCGCCGCATTCGAAGAAGCGAAGGATTGCAAAGTCACCGTCCCCTCCGGAGCGGCCGGCTTCTGCGAGTGCCCCAACGGGGAGCTTTGGGGAAAGGCCTGCGCAGCGGCGGCGTCGGACCGCGGGTTCCACTGCAATGCGGTGTGCTCTTCCCGCGGCGCGACCGAGGCGCCCGTCAGGCCAGGACACCGGGAGCTGACGCGGCGGTTCCAGTCGAACCGGGACGATCCGGCGCGGAGGCCGAACTCCGTCGTGCTGACGCTGACACGCGCGGCCCGCCTCCCCGTGTTCGTGCGCACCCTGCGGAACTTCGAAACCGCGTTCAACAACAGGTGTGCGCGGGGGTTTGAGATGCCAAGTGTGATCCGCAGTAGTAAAACTTAACTTCCCATGAACTTACTAAGTACTTCCCAAGTACTTCCCAAGTACTTCCCAAGTACTTCCAAGTACTTCCCAAGTACTTCCAAGTACTTCCCAAGTACTTCCAAGTACTTCCCAAGTACTTCCAAGTACTTCCCAAGTACTTCCCAAGTACTTCCAAGTACAAGTACTTCCAAGTACTTCCCAAGTACTTCCCAAGTACTTCCCAAGTACTTCCCAAGTACTTCCAAGTACTTCCCAAGTACTTCCCAAGTACTTCCCAAGTACTTCCCAAGTACTTCCCAAGTACTTCCAAGTACTTCCCAAGTACTTCCAAGTACTTCCCAAGTACTTCCCAAGTACTTCCAAGTACTTCCCAAGTACTTCCCAAGTACTTCCCAAGTACTTCCCAAGTACTTCCAAGTACTTCCCAAGTACTTCCCAAGTACTTCCCAAGTACTTCCCAAGTACTTCCAAGTACTTCCCAAGTACTTCCCAAGTACTTCCAAGTACTTCCCAAGTACTTCCCAAGTACTTCCAAGTACTTCCCAAGTACTTCCCAAGTACTTCCCAAGTACTTCCAAGTACTTCCCAAGTACTTCCAAGTACTTCCCAAGTACTTCCAAGTACTTCCCAAGTACTTCCCAAGTACTTCCCAAGTACTTCCCAAGTACTTCCAAGTACATCCCAAGTACTTCCCAAGTACTTCCCAAGTACTTCCCAAGTACACCAGCTCGTGCTCGAAGTTGTGTCGGCCCCAAGAGGCAGCCGGCGGTCGGTCTGCGCCCGCTGCCTCTCCTCTTTGTCAGTGGCTCGACATCCTTCACCACAGTCCATTCGCGCCGCGGCGCCGCCAGGTCACTGGCAGGTGCGACTGCTTCACCATCTGCTGCGAGAGGCCTGGCGAGACGTGTTCACCGGTCGATGCTCATCGGCGACACCCCAAATAGGGTAAAATGGCGAGTTCTGGCGATTTCTTTGCATTCAGTGCTCCCGTGAACTTCCCAGGTACTTCCCCAGTACACCCCACGTACACCCCAAATAGGGTAAAATGGCGATTTCTGGCGATTTTTTTGCATTTAGTACGTCCCGTGAACTTCCCGAGTACCCCTTGTCCACCCAAGTACGGCAACCGGATCACACCGTAAATCCTGCAAGGAGATCGTTGACTAGACCCTCCGCTTCCTTACGCACTATGAAGTCGCGCGCAGTCCCCGAAGTTAGTGCGCGTCTCGGCATGGATCGGCATGGTAGTCCTGGACGGGAATCGTTGACTGAGACCTCTGGTTCTTAGCACGGATCGTGCATGCTAATTCTTGCAGAGAATCGTTGACCACGACCTCTGGTTCTTGCTAATGATAATAATGCACTTTCCAATCCCGGATCCCTCAGCGGGCTTACACTCTAAAAACCTGCAGATACGGTTACCCGTACCTGGTGCTGTTCGACCCAACGGACTCGTTTTCGGCCGAGTACCGCGACGCCGTCGTCGCGGCCACGACAGCGCCGGTGACGTTCTCGAACGTGCCGGAAGCCCACTGGGCAGTGCCTTCGCACATCGTCCTCGCCAACGTGCCGCTGGAGCCGAGCAAGAAGATTCCGCACATGTCACATTTGTCGTACCGGCAGATGTGCCGATTTTTCAGCGGCTTTTTCTACAGGCAAGAGGTGTGCGGTCCTTTTATTCGCACACCCGCAACCCGATACTGGCCGGGTGTGAGAGCACACCAGGGTCCTTTCAAGGTCCTTTTAGGGTCCTTTCAAGGTCCTTTTAGGGTCCTTTCAGGGTCCTTTTAGGGTCCCGGCAGTTCGGCGACACGTTCTGCGGGCGTTTTATCAACCTACACCCGCGTGGATCAAACTTTCCTGGTGACAGAAAAATTACCACAGGGATAACTGGCTGGTGGTGGCAGCCAAGCGTTCATGGCGACGTTGCTTTTTGATCCTTCTATGTCGGCTCTTCCTAACCTAGACAAGCAGATTTGTCTAAGGGTTGGATGGTTCACCCACTGCGCTCGTTCCGTGGAGCTCTTCTAGGCATGGCTGTGGCGGACGGTGTTCAGGGGGGGACTCCAACCTCAGAGACTTCTGGGTTCCTTGTGGGGTTGGGTGCTGGTCGGGCTGTTTTTTTTTGTGGCTGCAGTTTGGGTTTTTAGTGTTTTTCCTCACACAAACACGAGGAATCTGTCACGTATCCAATCACTATCGGCGGGACGACGAACAAGGACCACCCAGAAATCCGGCAGAAGTTCGTTGTCGCTTTACCAATCCAATGATGGTAAGGCGGGAGCGCTCCCTCGCGGGGGTAGGGTCTTCGGCTCCGCAGCTTATGCGTTTCCAGCGACAAACGGGCTTCGGACCGCGAACCCGCGTTTAGAGACACCCTGGGGTTTCCGAATGTTTCTGGGTTCCCTGTGAGGTTGGGTGCTGGTCGGGCTGTTTTTTTTGTGGCCGCAGTTTGGGGTTTTTAATGCTTTTCCTGATGCTATGCATGAGAGACAGTGCAGTGCCTAAGCATTAAACTAAGATTTTTACATAAGCGCCAGCTTGAAAGGAAATGCTCGACGATGCTGCCCGACAAAGAACAGAAGGGATCCAAAGTGCTGTAACTACCGAACCACGTGTTGAACGGACGTGAGGTCATGCGGGTCTACCCCTACACGACAAATCACACAAACACAACAGGTCAAAAGTCCTGAGTGAGAAAACAACACACGGTGGTGTAAGCGAAGAACACATCAGATTGTGTTTGTATTGTATCCGCCCCTTACCTCTATATTTCCTCCCTTCCATTCGGAGTCGAAGCAGCTACGTCGAGTATTTTCCCACGTCCCCGTCCGAAGGATCCACTGAAGAGCTCAAACTTTGGATTAGTATGCGTCCAAGAGCGAAACCTGAGACGAAGAACGAGGTGCACACAACACCGCGGTGAAAAAAGAATAAAGAGGACTAGTCCCTCAAAGTTTCATACCATACCTGCCCTGAGTCTTACACTCCCTGCGACCCTTTTCTTTTTCGAGACATTGCAATGTGTTCCAAAAATGTAAGCCTGAGCAATGAGCGAACCAACACCAAACTGAAGATCATGTCACTGTCACAGTTTACATGTCCGTGCTTCACATGGAGATCCCTAACTCAAGACACACCAGGCGAAAAAGAAGAGCTCCCTGAAGAGAGGGCCCAAACGTGTGGATGCGTCGACGCGACAGTTTTTGAAAGGATAGCGAAAGAGCGAAGGCATATTTTACACACCGCAACATCACGCACACGCGCACACAGGCCCTGAAGAATTACGATTATTTCTGGCGCCTGGACGACGACGTGACGTACCTCTGCGGAATCTATTATGACCCCTTCGTCCTCATGGCGCGGGAGCGGAAGGTGTACGGCTTCGTGATGGTCAACGAAGAGTTCATGGCCACTATACCCTCGCTGTACAACACCACGAAAGAATTCATCGACGAGTCGAGTTCTGATTCTTCGAGGCCTGAAGGCTGGACGGACCGGCTTGTCGCAGCCGGGAACTACACGGGTTGCCATTTTTGGTCGAATTTCGAGATCGGGTCCCTGCGGTGGTTCCGGGAGAACGAAGGGTACACAGCCTTTTTCGAGCACCTGGACCGCTCCGGCGGGTTCTTCTACGAGAGGTGGGGCGACGCGCCGGTGCGCACGCTGGGGCTGTCGCTCCTGACCGAGTTGGACCAGCTCTACTACTTCGAGTCTGTCGCCTACGCGCACAGCGATTCGTACCATGTGCCCGCGGATACCGAGGTCTGCGGCGGCATGCCTCTTCCAGACAGGGCAATGCCGACCAATCAGGACGAAATGAGCACCTGTACACACCCGTTCGCACACCTTGCCCAGCTACGCAGTCAGACGACATCCAGTGTGGAGCCAGGTTAACCTCACTGACTTCTGTTCGTACGTACACGCGACACAAGCAGCCCTGAAGAAGTACGTTTGTTCTTGGAGCACTGGGACGATGACGTGGCGTACCTCTGTGGCATCTATCACGACGCCTTCGTCCTCATGGCGCGGGAGCGGAAGGTGTGCGGCTTCGTAATGGTCAACGAAGAGTTCATGGCCACTATACCCTCGCTGTACAACACCACGAAATAATTCATCGACGAGTCGAGTTCTGATTCTTCGAGGCCGGCTGGACGGATCGGCTTGTCGCAGCCGGGAACTACATGGGTTGCCATTTTTGGTCGAATTTCGAGATCGGGTCCCTGCGGTGGTTCCGGGAGAACGAAGGGTACGCAGCCTTCTTCGAGCATCTAGACCGCTCCGGCGCTCTCTCCTCAACCTCAACAATGACCATGCATCAGCATGCTCTAGAAAAAAGGCAAGGCCCCGCCTTTCCTTTTTTTTTTTTTTGTGTTAACAATGCATTGTTGGTACTAAAATTAGTAGCAGCGTACTACATGCAACTTACCAACGCAGGTGAGTTCCGCTGGAGCCAAGCTTCACGTGTTCGGCGGTACTGCAGAGCCACGGGCCTACGGGTCAAGTGGCTACCGATTTCACAGGCTAAATCATCAAGGCTTGGCGCACCTTGGGGCTTGGCGCTCGCGCTGAACACAAGCTCGTCGAGACGGTCTGCCACAGGGCAGAGCGGACGGGGTTGTGACACTGTGCTGCCTCTGACTCAAGCTTTGCAAGCTGTGGTTGACCGTCACGTTCCTGGACCAGGAGCGGCCTTTTTCTTTTTCTTCTTCTTCTTTCTTTTTGGAACAACATACCACGCCGTGGACATGTCAGTACAAAAAAGGAAGTTGGCAGCGTTGGAACCTGCCGTGTAAAGATCCAAAACAGGTCCTCAGCACCTCAGCCACCTGCTCCCTTAGTGCATAAACGATGACATATTTCTGGCCTCCTCGTATGCATGCATTCCACACACTCGTTTTCACAATTCTTCGTCTTCTTGTTGCGTTAGTGGTATGGTCCTTTGACAGAGTAAGCCGATGCCTCTCTTCTCACCTTTAAAACACGGGTGAGTCACGCATGCTCTTGACAGACGCTAGCGTCCTACATTTCGCACGCGCGTCGCAGTCATTGGGTGGTATCGACAAGGGGTTTCATCGGACACTCGGATGAGCTTCGTTACTTCACCGCCGCAGGTTCCCCCCTGCCCTGGGAGGTCTGCTTGGCTGCCTTCGTCTTCTTGTTGCGTTAGTCCAACGAGTACCACACTTTGCCTGCTTTTCGCCACGTGACTCCAGAAGTCACTTTTTCGGCGCGTTCGTCGTGGTGCAACCCTTGTCGATTGCAACTGTTCTTGGAAGTTACTGACTATATAATCCGAAACAATTCCTCGGACGTACTCGCGGCGCGCGGGAGCCAACGATGCTTTCACACACCGAGCATCGTCGCGGGAGATCGCGTGTTGATCAAGGTTTCGGATGCTCTGCGCGAGGCTTCTGTTCATGCCGAAGCTAGGTGTGTCAGCCAATTTCCTCACCTGGCTGGTGTCTCCTCTCCAAAAATGAGAATTTTCGAGCCGAAGCCCGTTTGCCGCCGGTAGCGGATCACTTCGGATCTGGAGACCCGAACCCCCACGCCGCATTGTGTACTGGGCATCGTCCGGGGGACGTTCTACGTCTTCTCCGGCCCCAGAATATGGCCGCTGGCCACCTGTTCCCCGCCACATGCACCGGTTGCTTCCCACCGCACCAAGGAAGAGAGGCTGCGGAGGCTACATCCCCAACGTTGCACTTTTATCTTGCGGAAGGGATGGATAAGCCTCGTCAGGTAGGAGGAACCTGCGAAATTAGTGCAGTCAGAATGTGCACGTGTATATGGAGCGCCGCGTGCCCGTTCGGCGGCTGTTTATGGTAAACCGTAAACAAGGCCCTAAAAAGCGATTTACCCCGCGGCCATCATAAGGCATGGACGCCGCTGCGGCCTTGGAAACTAGGCAGACCAGTCTCACCGTGCTGGTTGCATTGGAGCTGGTCTCTGTCCACGGTACACACCCTCTCTCGCCTCGTCTAGCTCGCATTCCCCGCCCTTCAGATGGCCGTCACCTTTGGATTGAGACGAAGTGAAAAGCAAAACAAATATTGTTGCCTACTTCTTTTACATAAGCGCCAGCTTGGAAGGAAATGCTCGACAATAACTGCCCGCAAAGATCAGAAGGGATCCCAAGTGCTGTAACTACAGGTAGCTACAGAACCACGTGTTGAACGGACGTGCGGTCATGCGGGTCTCCCCAACACGACAAATCACACAAACACAACATCTGAGTGAGAGAACAACACACAGTGGTGTAAGCGAAGAACAAAGTATTTATGGTAACAAGTTTGCTTGTCTATATCAAAAAGTGTCGGATCGCAGCGTGCTGTGTTAAATCACTCAAAACAGGGTTTACACACGTACACACAAACAAAATGGTGAAAATCGTGATGCATTGAGCGGTCGCGGAACCACGAGGGAACGCAACAGTGATCACGGGTTGCCTTATGAGCGCTAGGTGCGCGGGGCTGAACTCAGGCTGCATGCACCACAACCCCTGTTTGATATCCCTCTCAGATGCGGCGCCTTCATTTCCTGTAGATCTGACGGGGATTTAGACTGTTTCGAGCTTCAAGAAGACGGCATCTTTGAGTCCCCTGTTGACTGTTAGAGGCGGGACGGGGGATCGAAGGCAGGTACAAGCGGTGTGCCGTAAAGGACGATTCGTAGCGGGGGGTGCCTCCCTTGTATACCTGCTACGCGGGCAACAGCCTGCGGAGGCTTTGCCTGCTCCCTGCCGCTCTGTACGTCTTTTTAGCCTGTACAATACATTGAAGGGCAACCCGCAAGATTGTTACTACTACAAACTCGGAGTTTTCAAGCGAACCTTCCCTTCTAGCAAAGATTCGCCCGCGGAAAATGAACCCCCACCCTACCTCTCTGGAAGATGGCTAGTTGGACACTTGCTATCCTTGAGAGGCATGGGGATTAACTTTCAGTGACCCCTGGGGAAAACCGTCGACTTCTCCTTTTACTATACACGGAGCTGTCTGAGCTTTCCCCTTACAGACGGAGGACATTATGGTTATGTCGAAGCTGGAGTTAGGACTGCGTCTCCACACCAATGGGGATCCATGTTTGCTGCAGTGAACAGAGCTGTGCTACGAGACCTATCAAAGAAAGCCCAGGTTCCTCGTTTTGGAGTCACGAACCACTTGAGAAATGAAATCAAAGACTGGCAAATGAAAGAGACTAGTATTTAAGTCAATCACATTCTGAATCGGAGCAGCACTCCGCTTCGCCTCGATAATTTTCAAATGGCGGTGTTTCCACGGAAATTATAGTTCGCGATTCAACAAGAGGGATGCCGATTAGAATGAGCATGAATTACATACCGCATGCTCGAAAGGCATGGTCGGCCACAGTAGCCTATAGGACAAAGCCATGGTTTGCCATGCCGTCATCTGTCCGTTAAAAGATATAAAGGTGGGGGAGGGGGGTTCTCCGCTATGCCGGCAAGTGTCCGCCAAAGTCTAACTGACACGTTCCCTCATGACCCCAGCAGGCTCTCTGCAACTCGAAACAACCTCTAATCCAAACAGGGCAACACACCACACAGAAGGGGAAAGCAGCGAACATCAACAAAAAAAGAAACCAAAAAACAAAAAGAAGGTGTCTTCTTTGTTTTGTGCCGCAAACTTACACACGCCGCTGCTCACACCTCCCCTCCTACCCAACACAACGCAAGAGAAGCCTCAATAATACCTGAGAATCCAGCAACACTGAAACACACACACACGCAACCCCCCCACGCACACCTACTCATAAAGAAAGCAGGACCTGCGCCAAGGAAAGTCTCGAATACACGAAACCAGTCTAGAACGAAAATCAGCAGATCTCGAGCGTAAACAAAAATTAAAATACCTCCCTCGAGTGGGTCACTCTGAGCCGTGGTTCCCCAACTCATTCCGCTATTTTAACGTATGTTTAATTCGCCTTCCGACAAACAGGTCTCTTGCGGTTACGGCCCTTAGCTGGCCCGCTAAGCTATGGGACAGAGAGCCGACCGGCGAAGTCGCCCCGCGAGGCTACAGAGAGCCGTGGCCAGCGGCAGCCTGCACGACGGCAACAGCGACGATGGCGCTGGTGCACAACCGCGGCAGTTGATGCGACGCTCGAAGCTCTGGCGGGCTCGCGAGCTTGTGCTTGCTGGCCGTCGGCGTCTTTCACCTCGCATGTCCAGAGGGATTGTCCCTTCGCCGAGTCAGCCCCCAAGCAGGCCAGGGGCCGCAACCAAAACCTATGTCGCAGGTGGCGGAAAGGGAACCGTGGGTAAAAGCCCGCTCACTGCCTGGTTCCTTGCAGTGTACATGTGGGCTAGAGAGGTCGGGTTGTAGAAACGCACCGCCTCTACACAGTCCGGGTCCCTCAGGACCTTTTCTCCATAGTGCGTGACCATGTCCCCAGATGCCCAGTCACCCATCTTCTGGACTTGTACGGGGTCCATGCCCGCCTTCAACAGGGTGCAGCAGCCCCCTATCCTGGCGCTGTGAGTCAGGAATGGCACCCTGGAGCGTGCAGGGGCATGGCCTCGATTGAGGGGCTGCAGGATTCCTCGAGTCCTCGAGTTCCCTAGGAGGGCATCTCTGAACGAGGCGTAGATGGGGAAAGGGCACAGGAGCCTCTTCCCCTGCGCCATGCGTTTCAGCAAGGTGAATACTTCGACAGGGCAGTACCGGATCGCTTGCGGAGCGCCATCGGGCGCTTCGGGCAGTAGCAACGGCGGAGCCAGCTCTATCTTCTCAAAAGTGAGGTGCCTGCTGCACGTGCCCTTCGACTTCGACATACCCCACTCCACCCTCACTTTGTCCTTGCTGACTTGGACCATGTCAGTCAGAATCGACTGCATGCTCGAGGACCTCAGGAGGGTGAAGTGCTCGCCCAGCAACTGCAGGGCAGCGCCGTACTCGCCTACCGTCCGCACGAAACCGAAGACCTTCCGAAACTGAGCGGCGCCTAGGGGCTCGCCGCTTTCTGGATCAGGAGACGCCTTCTTCAGCGCCCTGATCATCCTGCGGACGTCGCCAGCGGGATCGTCGAGTACCCAGCCGCCTGCGATGTTCTCGGCTACAATGGCATTGATGACATTGTGCGGAGCCCTGTATCCATCGCCTTCCATACTCGACAGGTATCCTCCAAAGATTTCCAACCTCCTCACCGTCGTAGGGTATGGCTGGACACCCTCGCCCTCACACCACTCCCTGTACGTGCCCGTGTTGGAACGGTACACCCTCTTCGAGCTCGCCGCTGTATACAGGCCTCTCATGCGGGAGCGGGCGTCATCCGGAGCAACATCTTCGATAGCGCGCTTAAGCGCCTGCCGCCGTGACGTTGACCTTCCCCCCGTTGCTGATGCCGGCATGCATGGCACGGAGGGGGCCTGTTTCCGATCCCGCAACGAGTCCTGCAAGCGCTCGTACAGTTCCGGGCGAGCCAAAGGCGCTGGAAGTGCCCACAGCGGTAGCATCTCCAGGGCCTGAAGGGACATACCATCCGGAAGGCTCTGCAAACTCCTGCTCACCTCACTCCACTCATCCCCCGTGAACAAGCTCCTTAGGGAAGCACACTGATCCATCATCTTTTCAGGGGCAGGGCGGGCGGGAAGAAAAGATCGAGCTCCTGTTTGGTAATTTCGTTCCCTGCCGGGGCTTTGCACGAAATTAGCTGACATTAAACTCTCATTAAAATACCTCCCTCGAGTGGGTCACTCTGAGCCGTGGTTCCCCAACTCATTCCGCTATTTTAACGTATGTTTAATTCGCCTTCCGACAAACAGGTCTCTTGCGGTTACGGCCCTTAGCTGGCCCGCTAAGCTATGGGACAGAGAGCCGACCGGCGAAGTCGCCCCGCGAGGCTACAGAGAGCCGTGGCCAGCGGCAGCCTGCACGACGGCAACAGCGACGATGGCGCTGGTGCACAACCGCGGCAGTTGATGCGACGCTCGAAGCTCTGGCGGGCTCGCGAGCTTGTGCTTGCTGGCCGTCGGCGTCTTTCACCTCGCATGTCCAGAGGGATTGTCCCAATGGCCCTTATCCCAATGGACCTTGGCGCTGGAAAAACTAGGGGGGAACGGAAGTCAAGGGAGTTTGTAGTGTTTCGGTCTTTCCTTCCTTACGGCTCTGAGGACGCGGAAGCGCCACCGAGAACTTCCGCAATTGCCTCGTCGACAACCCGCTGCTCCACCCGCCGCCTCTCTGGCAAAAGGCCCCGGATGGGCAGCTCTGCCCAGGCGTGGCCGAGACGGCTGGGAAGGTCTGAGAGGTTGTCCTCCCCCGGTACCCTTTCGAACCATGCGCTGGCCCTCGATCTCGCTAGCCTCTCCCAGAAAGCGTGGACAGGGACCAGCAATTCCTTAGCCTTCGTCCGACCTTGAATAAGACTACCCAGCACAACGCTATTGTCGACCCACACTGAGACTGCAAAATCGACCCGGTGGCCAAACCAGATCGCGAAAGCAACCGCGACGGCTACAAACTCAAAGTGATGGATTTTGAGAGTGGAACCCGAAGGGGGTACGGGGTGCGAGTAGTACTCTATTCTAGTAGGTACTCCGTCTACAATCGTGGCCAGAACCGCGCCCAGACCAAAAAGGCATGCATCGGTGAGCAGGACGTACCTGGTTCCTATGCCAGGCTGCGTTCTTCGGAGAGGCACCGTCCTTCCAAAGCACCGCTCTCCGGCGAACAAAGTCCTCACCCACCACGATAAGGAAGCCCGAAGATCCCTTCCTAGCTTAAAACCAGCAAACGTAGACGACGCATTGGCCCTCCTGAAGATCGCCTGAAGGGGAACACGGCCTACTCTCCCGAAGAGCGCCGACGTAGCGAAAGCAAGTTTCCCCGCCAGAGATGCTGCTTCACCTGGAGATAAGGAGTCGCGCCTCAGAACGCACTCAAGCATGTGTATCAGCCCCTTTCTTCTAGGATCCGAGAGCCTGACCTCGATTCCTCCCGATGTGATCGTGAAAATGAGACCGAGATGACGAAAACGGTTCCCCTGGGACGTCTTTTCTGCGTTGAAAGATGTGAGCAGTATATCCTGGAGCAGTTCGAGGGTATCGGCCAGGGCTCTGCTATCTGCGGCAAGCGTCGGAGATGCAAAGTCATCGTAATACTGACATAGGGGCAGCCGCAGACCACGTCTCACCACCCTCGCCAGGACCTTGGCGAAGGCATTATAATGCACCACCGCAGCTGTCTCTCCGAAGGACAAACGTTCCATCCGAAAAGACTTTATCTCCCCGTCCTCTGGGCTCTCAGCGATAACACACCTGCAGACAATGTCGTTCCTAGCGCGAAGCTGGCGATACGCGTCCTTGTGGTCGAGCCCTATGGACTGGAAAGTGGCATCAGGATTACACTCCAGCGCCCCGACAGCTACTTGCCGGGCCACTTCCACGAACACGTCGGCCGTGTCCAGCTTCACCGGGGTCGACATCTGCACAGCTTTGTTTACTAAGGCCATTCGCCCATCATCGCACGCCCGCTCCTTCACCCGGGAACCTTCCTCGTCAAACTTCGTCTGACGAATGACGAACCTTCGAAGGTACACAGCATTCGCTGGCGGACAAACTTCGACCATGAAGCCTGCGGCGAGCTCCTTTCGCACCGAGCGCCAGATCGCCACCTTGTCCGTGCTGCCGGTTGACCTGATAGCCCGCACTGACCGCGCGAGGACCTCCGGTTGACGTCGAATCAGCTCCTCCACGGAAATCTCAGGGGCGACTCGAGGCGCCGGGGCGTACAGCCCCTCGTAACCCACCGAGCCTGACATCGGGCAACCCGTCCTCAGGTGATGCAGCAGGTCATCTACGCCCACAATGCCCAAATCGCAGAGCATCTCGCAAAGGAGCTCCACGTGACACGGCTTTCCGTCGTAGATAGGGAGCTCCGCAGCCCTCCTCCTCCAGTGAGCCAAGAACCGCAAGCGCATGCGCTGTGCTTCCGCAACTGGCGTGGTAGCCGCGTAGCTGATGGCCGCGGCCATCTCCTCGTCCAGCTGAGGCATCTCCTTTATCGCCGGCATCGAGTCAAACGCTTCCTCAGCGAACTTGTGCCTCCTCAGCACATCTTGAATCTCGTCCTGTGACATCCGTCTAGACGATGGGGTAGCGTCAGCGACGCATCCCCGTAGGGAAGAAGACAGCGCAGAGCACTGTCTGGGATCGTGCCGATGAGACGGCTGATGATGATGATAATGATGATAATGATGATAGTGCTGAAGAGAAGGTAGAACTTCGGCTGCCAGCCGATTGACGGGGAAGGGAACAGAGAGGGTCGCTTCCGAGACATCCGGAAGTCAAATACCTGGCTTAGACCTCTTTGCCGGAGGCTCGTCGTCAGGCTGAGAGCGGTTCCGTCCACGGCCAACTGCGCGCGTCGGGACCCTTGGCTGACGCTCATGAAGTGCCCGGGCCTGACGAGAGACTGGCAACCTGACCTCCCGCTGGATCGGAGGAGGGGCCTGAGGAGGAAGAATCTGAAGTTGGTGTTCTCGCCGTTCTCTCACACCTAGTGTGCCTGCATTCATGTTGAGGCTCAGGACAGTAGCGGTATCTAGGCAGAGCAGGCGTTCGGAGGCTGCAGTGAGGATGATGGTCCCCGGAACCGCCCTCCTCTCGCTCGCAAAGCGTCTCCTGGCTTGCTCGTCGTACTCGCGAGCCAAGGAGCACCCGAATCTGGCCGCGAGATCGCACACCAACGCCGGGTAGCCGAAGACAACAGGGAGGGGGTTCCTCCCGAACGCCCCTGTTAGGCCGGCGATGACCAGGTACCGTTGAAGGGCGCAAACAGTCTGCACGAAGGGGCGATGGCTGGCCGTAATCCACCCCGCCGTGACTGGTGTGTACGGCTCCTTGTGGATGTCCACGTATGGCAGTGCGACATCCGGCTCCCTCTCTACCTTCCTCTGAAACGCGTTCAGCTCGGTGTGGCTGGGAGTGAGCTCCCTGGGGAGATGCATAAGACCATGGATGGCGATCTGCTCGGCTACATCCAGGACGGTCAGCGGCTGGTCCTTTGAGCGGGCTGCCCTCTGGTCGTCGCGCCTGGCGTCGCTGTCCTTTTCCCGCTGCTCGTTGCAACGGAACCACTTCTTGGCAACCGAGCGGAACTTGGGCGGAAGGTCAGACGGCAAACTGTCGATGCCATCCACTGAGGAGCACTCCAAGAGGGAGCGATATGCAAGTCCATCGAGGGTCGTTGCGGCTACCACGAAGCCCGCGGGATCCTCCTGATAGAGGCCTGCCGCCCATGACTCGAAGATGACCGCGTGAAGCACGCGATGCCTCCTGGTCACCGTTGCGCGGCTTGCCCCCTTCCATTCCTCATTGGCCGCCTCCCGTATCTTCCTATACTGCACATCCGCGACCATCTGCAGCCACCCTTCGAGCACCGACAGCTCTTCAAAGACGTTGCTGGCTGACTCAATTGGAACGCTTCGTAGCGCCGCGACTCTACCATCCCAGAACTGGCCAAGCGACATGTCGGATTACCTGCCTCCTTTGTTCCTAACAGCAAGCAGATCACCGAGAGCACGGTTGCCGAATACCAAAGAGAAACAACCTCCTCCAGCTGAGACAGCAAGTAGATCACCGTGAGAACGGTAGCACGCGAATACCAGAGCGAAACAACCGTTTCAAGCCGAAACAAAGCAGAGTCACAATACCTCGGCTACCAGATCACCGCGAGAACGGTAGCACGCGAAAATCAGAGCGAAACAACCTCTTCAAGCCGAAACAAAGAAGAGTCACAATACCTGGGCTACCATACCCAAAAAACCGTCCCGGCTAAGATCGTGGATCTCTTCGGGTGGCTGGCCACTCAACCGGGAAGATCCTCTCGGACCTCTTCAGGAGCAGGCTGGTTGGCCGCTTTCGCCTGGGTAGACCTGGTTGGGCCTCTTCAGGGGCAGGCTGGTTGGCCGCTCTCGCCTGGGTAGATCTGGTTGGATCTCTTCAGGGGCAGGCTGGTTGGCCGCTCTCGCCTGGGTAGATCTGGTTGGACCTCTTCAGGGGCAGACCCGGTGGCCGCTCTCGCCTGGGTAGATCCGGTTGGACCTCTTCAGGGGCAGGCCCGGTGGCCGCTCTCGCCTGGGTAGATCTGGTTGGATCTCTTCAGGGGCAGGCTGGTTGGCCGCTCTCGCCTGGGAAGATCTGGTTGGACCTCTTCAGGGGCAGGCTGGTTGGCCGCTCTCGCCTGGGTAGATCTGGTTGGACCTCTTCAGGGGCAGGCTGGTTGGCCGCTCTCGCCTGGGTAGATCTGGTTGGACCTCTTCAGGGGCAGGCTGGTTGGCCGCTCTCGCCTGGGTAGATCTGGTTGGACCTCTTCAGGGGCAGGCTGGTGGCCGCTCTCGCCTGGGTAGATCTGGTTGGACCTCTTCAGGGGCAGGCCCGGTGGCCGCTCTCGCCTGGGTAGATCTGGTTGGACCTCTTCAGGGGCAGGCTGGTTGGCCGCTCTCGCCTGGGTAGATCTGGTTGGACCTCTTCAGGGGCAGGCTGGTTGGCCGCTCTCGCCTGGGTAGATCTGGTTGGACCTCTTCAGGGGCAGGCCCGGTGGCCGCTCTCGCCTGGGTAGATCTGGTTGGATCTCTTCAGGGGCAGGCTGGTTGGCCGCTCTCGCCTGGGAAGATCTGGTTGGACCTCTTCAGGGGCAGGCTGGTTGGCCGCTCTCGCCTGGGTAGATCTGGTTGGATCTCTTCAGGGGCAGGCTGGTTGGCCGCTCTCGCCTGGGTAGATCTGGTTGGACCTCTTCAGGGGCAGGCTGGTTGGCCGCTCTCGCCTGGGTAGATCTGGTTGGACCTCTTCAGGAGCAGGCCCGGTGGCCACTTTCAACCTGGCAAGGGGGGAGGGATTGCCCAGGGGGCTGCCCCCCCTGAAGAATATCAGTTCCGGAAAGCGACAGGGCCCGCAATACATCAAACAGGGAAGAAAAGATCGAGCTCCTGTTTGGTAATTTCGTTCCCTGCCGGGGCTTTGCACGAAATTAGCTGACATTAAACTCTCAAAAAAAAGGCAAGGGGGAAGGCACTTCGTTTTCCAGTCATCAAAAAGAAGGAAACAGCCAAAAAAACCAACACACACACGCACACAACCCATTCTCTCTCTCACACAACAGAGAAAAAGAATAGAAAAAAGAACACAGGAGCCTCGTGCCCCGTCGCTTGCAAAAAAAAAGGAAGAAAACAGAAAAGTTCTAGAGACAGCCGAAGAACTTCTACCCCCCTCCTTCCCGTTCTTTTTCACAAAAAAGCAACAACAACAACAACAACAACAACAACACCAACAACAGCACCAAAAAAAATCAAAAAGCGTTTCTTTGTTTTTTTTTTCTCCCTTTTTCCTGCTCCCGTGAGGTTCGCCAGCGGCGTCGTGTTTTTTTGTCGCCTTCGTTGCGTGGCTCGATTGTATATCTACCCTCACACTATACAAGCACCATACTTTTCTCCTCTCGCCCTGATATTTCTTTAAAAAAAATCAACCACATCATCACGAAGAAACAAGAAAAACCCCAGTAACCTACCAGCCGAATCGTCAATTTGAAAAAAAAGCAAGCAAAAAAAAAAAAGAAAAGAAAGGAAGGTTCTCTTCTACTCTTTTCTCTTTCTTCTTTACACCCGGGTTTTCTCTCCTTTTTGCGTACCCCTCGACGCCACTCCCTCCCGTGGCTTCAGGCCTCGCCTAGAAAGATTAGCACGATCAACCGAGGAATGTCCCCTGCCACAGCGGCGGCAGCAGCGGCAACGAGAGGAGCGAGCGCGTCTTTGGTGTCGCAAGGGAGCCACAGCTCTTCCACGTGGGGGGCGACAGGTGAGACGTACGGTCCGGTCATGAGCAACGTGACGTCTGGGTTCGTGCCGTCGCCGCCTCAGCTGAGCCTCTCGCCGTTCCCATCGACCCTGGCGACGCCGGAAGGGTTGGGGCACACGACATCCGGAGCCGACTTGTTCCGGTCGACGACCGACCAGTTCCAGCACCCGCAGCAGCAGCTCCCGTACCAGCAGTATCCGGACTTCCAGAACCAGCTGACCCAGCAGAATTCGGGGATGATGTACCAGCCGCAACCGAGCGAGCAGTCGCCGCTGTTCTCCTCGTTCCCGCCGGTTCCGCCGTTCCCGCTGGGCGTGCCGCCGATCACTCACCACACCTCGCCGTTTAGGACGCACGAGCAGACTTCCCAATTCAGCCCTTCGACAACGCACGCCGCGCAACCCCTGCAACCGCACCTCTCGTCGTCGCTCGCTGAATCCTCGGCCACGGCGACGAGCTCCTCCACAACGTTCCAAACGCAGATGCCGATCACTCACCTCAGCCCGCAGTGCAACCCCTACGTCACCCGGGCCCATTCCGACACGTTGGTCGACGCCGGGCGGTACCCGAGCGACGCCACCAGCTCGCAAACCGTGACGTCCACGTTCCACACGGACAACGACAGCGAAACCAGCGCGCCCATCGACGTGGTCGACGCGACGTTCTCGTCGATGGACCAGACCCGCTGCTTCTCGAAGGCCCTCCCCCCGGCGGCGGGAGCTTCCGCGGTGCAGCAAAGCGCCACGGGTCCGTACGTCGTACTCGTCCAGTTCAAGTGGGGCAGGCAAGCGGAGTTCCTGCACAGCAGCGGGGACCTCACGCTCGGCACGCACGTCGTAGTGTCCGCGGACCGGGGGAGGGACATGGGCATGGTGGTCGAAACGCGGGCCGCCGACGAGAGCGACAAGCAGAAGGCGAACTCAGTCCGCCAGTCCATCGTTCGTGTCGCCACTGAGCCGGAGATGCAGCGCTGGCGGGTCGGCCAGCCGAAGGAAGAAGCCGCGGCGAAGAAGATGGCACAGCGGGTCCTCTCGAAGGCCGGGATCACGATGAAGATCGTGCACGCCGAGTACCAGTTCGACATGAAAAAAATCACCTTCCACTTCACGTCGCAGTGCAACCACCCAGACTTCCGCCAGGTGCTCGACCCGCTGTTCGGGCTTCTCCGGGCCAGAATCTGGTTCTCGCGGTACACGAACACCGAGCTCGACAAGAAGAACCGAGCCCTTCTCCGCAGCAGCCCCGAATACTCCGCCGCGCATCTTTGCGCCGAAGACGACGACAACGACGACGAATCCACCGAGCAGCCGGCCGCGGCGCCGGCGCCGTCCTCCCGCCACGCCCGCTCCCACAGGGGCCGCCGCATCCAGCACCGCGACCAGCAGACCCCCGCCAAGAACAGGCCGTAAAAAGCTACCACCTCACCCCTCCCCCCCCCAATAGTGGAAAACGAAAATAAAACAAGATTCTGCATTCCCGCGAAGAAGACTGTTGATGCTGGCATACATACATGAGAGAGACAAACCGGCAAAATAAAGAAGAACCCCGATCGACGGTAACACGAAACAGTGTCCAGGGGTGTGTCCGGAAAGCAAGCAAAACAAAACAAAAGTCGCCAGACATCAGAACGACGTAAATCGTCGACTGCACAAAGACTTTCACTCTAAAAAAAAAAAAAAAAAAAAACGAAAAGTCCGAAAGTGCACCAATCTGTACGTCCCACGGGATCGTCGGAAGCACAAAAACCATTGCCGGAGAAACACAAAACGCTGGGGAGAAAACCAGCCTAAATACCATGCAGGGTCAAAACCTTGTGTCTTTTTTAAACGCTGCCGCGGGGCCGATGACCCCCAAAAAAAAATTTGGAAAAAAAAAAAAAAATTGCTCAACTTCATCAAAAATTACTGCAGCGTTTGTTCCAAAATTTTAAAATTTAAAAAACCCAATTTTTTCCCGGAAAAAAATGGGTGGCCATTTACCAAAAAGACACAAGGTTTTGACCCTGCATGATACATCAACTGTGGGATAGTCTTGCTGTCGTCGGGGAAAAACAAAATACAAGCTTAACCACACAAGCACAAAGGTCGAAAGACACCAACCTGTACGCCCATTCGGGATCGTCGGAAACCCCAAAAAAATGAGAAATCTCAGTCCTGCACGCCAGCCAAAGTAGGAAATAGACACGATGTACGTACAGAAAACTGTAAATGACAGAAAACAAGGCCCACCCAACTGCCCGGGGTCCCCTCTACTCACCCTTCAATACCCTAGCCGCCCGGACGGTCAACCGGAGACTCAAGAACACCGGCCTTGAAAAACTCGAAAGTCTCAAAAAAAAAAAAAAAAAAAAAAAAAAACGCGAACCAATCGACGGAAAGGCACCCCCCTACCTTTGCTAAATAAACTCCCGCCTTCGACTGAAAGAAAGAAAGCACGAAAGAGTACTAACGAAACACCCGGCCTCTAGAAACCAGCCGCCCTTCTGGTGTGGGCTGGGTTTGACACACTTGTTGTCGTTCGAGTGGGGCGGGGAGGTTTTGGGAGGGGAAACTAATAAGGTATTAGATTGGCCGCCCGATGCAGTCTATGAAAACAAAACGAAAAGCGCGGGAGACGAAAATAGTTAAGCAACGACAAGGAAGGTTGGGGGGGGTATCGATCGTACGCACAACGAAAAAAAAAAAAAAAAGAACGCTAACCCAAACAACTTCCGCCGGTAGAGAAACCTAGCCTAAAGAAATCAACTGCCTTCGGGTAGGCTAGTCTGACACTAGTTGTCGTCGGGGGGGGGGAAAAAAAAAGAAAAAAAAGTGCACATTTTTGTCGGAGAGAAAAAAAAAGAGTAAAAAAAAAAAAAGAAAGGGGGGGGGGGGGGGGGGGAAAAAGAAGAGAGAAATGAAAACAAATGAAATTATCAATTCTTGAAAGGCAGCTTTCTCACGGCCCTCGCCAGTGTACCCGTGTGACCAACCAGGTGCCAACGCCCAAGTCCCCGAGCTTTCACGAAGCAAACCGTCTGACTGAAAAACCATGCTTTCACCCCCCCTCCAGTTGTGCACGTTCACTACGCTACACGACAAGTGGCAACACAAAAAAAGGTGACATGCGCACAACATACGGGGCTCTCGTGACTGCCTCGTTGCCCCTCTCCCCGCTTTTATTTTGTATTTGGAATGTCACTTGTTATGCATAATAAGTGAGCTCACTGGGTGGATCCAGACGTGAATCATACGAGCGAGGCCAGAAGCCGCGGCCACAGCAACCATCGGTGCTCACGCCAAAGAAAAAAAGGACATTGGCCACTTTCTGACCAAAAGAAGAAACAATGGATTCAACGACAACTAAAAACAACTTGCACTCTAAAAAAGAAGAAGAAGAAAAAAGAAGAAAGAAAAAGGCCGCTCCTGGTCCAGGAACGTGACAGTCAACCACAGCCTGCAAAGCTTGAGTCGGAGGCAGCACAGTGCTACAACCCCGTCCGCTCTGCCCTGCGGCTGACCGTCTCGACGAGCTTATGTTCAGCGCGAGCGCCAAGCCCCAAGGTGCGCCACGCCTTGATGCTTTAGTTTGGGAAATCGGTAGCCACTTGACCCGTAGGCCCGTGGCTCTGCAGTACCGCCGAACACGTGAAGCTTGGCTCCCGTGTAGCAGGCTTTCCCTGGTACATAAACCTGGCCAACTAAAAAAAAAAAAAAAAAAAAACTAGTAGAGTCTCTCCCTTGGCTAGGCCAAAGTGAATACGACAGGTGCGTACAAATTCTCACTCTAAAAATGCGTGTGAACAGAGAGAAAAAAAAGGCAGGAACCGCCCCCCACTGAGGATCCTTGCTTGCCCGCCCCTGTGCCGCCAGAGACCAAAAAAAGACCCCCCCGAAAGGTCAAACCACGACTCATCTTGGACCCCCCCCCCCCTCATAATAACACGTAAATGAACACCCGGCCATATATAAATATGGCCGATCATACTTTTTTTTTTTTTTTGACGAAATCCCTCAGATTATCCCTGGAACGGCAGAATCAGGCGCGGGTACGGAGTGTGACCACTGTCAGAATACGACCGCTCTAAGGTTTTGACCCTGCATGATAAGTGGATCCCAAGGGCCACACTAGTGACAGCAAAAGTACTGCACCCCCGACCTTCTCAACGTGCATCCACCACCTTTGACAACGCGTTGCGAATACAAGAAGTCCCATTGCCGAGACTCATCCCCAGAGACTAATGAGACAGAAAGAAAGACACAGACCGCGAAAGGCGAAAGTGCGGACTTTCATTTCTTTTTCCTTTTTTTTTCAAAAGAAGGAGGGGGAAAAACAGAAGAAAAGAAAGAAACGGTCTAAAAAAGGAGAGACGGGTCCTAGCAACACGCGGATGGACAAGAAGTGCACAGGAAATAAAAGTACTGCGGCACCCTACTGAGGAGGGCCTACCGCAAGTAGCGTATGTGGATAATGGCCGAAACCACCATTGACCAACAACCAAGGTACCCACCGATTCTCTTACCGACGAAGGTGACCCCGGAGACTTTAAGCCCCCTTCGGAGTTTCAAGCGAACTTTCACTGTAGAAGAACGTCGGAAAAGGTAAGAGTTGGTGAATGCGGTCAATTATTCTTAAGCATTGTTTCCCCTTGCCGGGGGGCCAAGCAGGGTCTCCGCCGCCTTCTATTGGTGGCCAGACTTGCGCAACAAGGCTAGAAAATACATATGCTCACAAGTTCTGCACGTTATTATACAGTATTTATAGTACAGTAGCGCACGAAACTGTGAAAAGCGAAACTAAACTGCTTTCAACGAATACCAAAAAACCCCGCTTTGGATTACCACATCAACTACTGCTTGAGACGGCTCAACCTATCCAGATCGTCCAAGCTTTTGAATGCGAGATTGCTAGCAGGGTGCCTACGTTCACTCGGATCGATCAGCATAGGAAGGGGTTCAGTCGGACCCGTGGCATCGTCGTGAAGCGTGCAAGGACAACAACACACAGCAACCAGTTTTCAACGAAACCTTTTTTTCTTCTTCTTTTTTCCAGCGCAAAAAAGAAGAAAAAGTGTTTCAAGCGAACTCCCTTCACTCTAATAAAGAAAAAAAAGAAAAAGAAGACAACTCCTTTCAAACAAACAACCGACACTGAGCCGCTTTCTCCTTCGGGGTCTGCGGCGAGCGCAAAAATAGAAAGAAAAACAAACAAACAAAAACGAACTTTCACTCAAGAAAAAAAAAAAAAAAAAAAAAAAAAAAAAACGCTAACCCAAACAACTTCCGCCGGTAGAGAAACCTTGCCTAAAGAAATCAACTGCCTTCGGGTAGGCTAGTCTGACACGAGTTGTCGTCGGGAAAAAAAAAAAAAAAAAGAAACAAAGTCGTCAGACATCAGAACGACGTATATCGTCGACCGCAGGGGACTTTAACAACCCGGGTTTCCGGTTCGGAAAACCGGAAAAACCCGGTTGGCCCAAAATCGGCCTAAAAAAAAAAAGTCGAGTTTTTTTGACTTTTTTTTTTTTTTACCGAGTATGAACCATCATATTCTATACAATATTTAGTGTGCAGACACTTTCTGTACACTACCGAATACATTTATTTCGTTCCAAGATAATTTATGTACACTACAGAAAAGATTTATTTCGTTCCAAGACGATTACTGTGCACCACCTAAAATATTTATTTCGTGTCCATACTTTATGTGCACTACCCAAAAATATTTATTCTGTGTCCATTCAATTTATGTACACAACCAAAAATATTTATTTGGTTCCCAGGCACCCTATGTATACTACCGAAAATATTTATTTGTTACCAGGCGCTTTATGTATGATACCGAAAATATTTATTCTGTTCCCAGGCACCTTACGTACACTACCGAAAATATTTATTTTGTATAAGCACCTGCTTTGTAGGAAATGCTTGAGGAGACTGCCAGTTGCGATAGATCAAAGGAGGTAAATGTGCTGTAGCCCACACGAAACACAGGTAACCCTGGGTTTAGTGGCGGGCGTAAGCGTTCAACAAAAAAGACCCACTTTGTAGTTGTATTGTTTTCTCCCCCTCTAGCCTCCTTCGAAATGAGCACAAGGCAGTCCCTCGAGTATTTTCGTTCCCAGGCACCCTATGTACACCACCGAAAAGATTCCTTTTGTTCCCAGACAGCTTATGTACACTACCGAAAAGATTTATTTCGTTCCCAGACACATTATGTCCACTACCGAAAAGACTTTTCTCGTGTCTGCGCAATTTATGTACACTACCTAAAATATTTATTTCGTGTCTACGCAATATATATGGACTACCGAAAATATTTATCTCGCCACCAGGCACCCAATGTACACTACCGAAAAGATTTATTTTGTTCCCAGACAGTTTATGTACACTACCGAAAAGATTTGAAGGAAGCATTTGAAGGAATCGTTCCGATCACAAAGTCGCGTAGAACCAAGTGATGGGAAAAGAGATGTGCAGGGTCACTAAGTGAGGTGAGAACGTGATGAACAGGGTCACTAAATGCGGTAACGAAGTGATGGCCAGGGTCAACTGAGGAAGGCCATGGGGTGGTATTGGGGGGGGGGGTTTTGGGGGGTATTTTACCCCCACCCCACCAAAACCGGGTTTTTTGTCTGAACCGGGTTTTTTTGGCTGGGAGCCATCCTGTTAAAGTCCCCTGGTCGACCGCACAAAAAAAAAAAAAAAAAGCGAAAGGAAAAGAAAGAAAGTGTACGTACCATTATGTGTAAAATGAAAGAATGGTAGTGAGACCAGCCAAACGACGGAGAGATCACTACGCACCCCCCCTTTGTTCCTGATTCAGAAAACGATACCAGGAAACGATACCTTAAAAGGGGCCCTTTCGACGCCCCTAAAACCCCGGATCCTCAACTGAAAAAAGACCTCCCACGCCTCGATGGCCAACCGGAGACTCAAAAAAGAATTGCCGTCGGAAACCACAAAGCGGCCTAGAAGGCACGAGTGCGATGTCCAGCCCCTATTCCGCGGTCGCAACTCAACGAAACTTTGTCGGACAGTGAAAACGCAGGAGGAGGCCGCCTGCCGAGGCTGCCTAGCGCTTTGAGGCATTCGTTCGCAAAAAAAGAAAACTTGCACTCTAAAAAGCAAAAGAATTCTCAAGCCAACTATAACTCTAACTAAACCCGCCCATAAGGGGATCGTCGAAAACACAAAATGTCACACGAAGAAAAAAAACATGGAATACTCCAATTGCCCGAAGGTTTCCCGGAGACTCGAAACGGCATATCAAGCGAAACCCCTTGTCAACACCACGCTTCAAAAACAAAAAAGAAATCGTGATCTTCGGAAACACAACAAGAAAAAATGTTGCAAATCGTAGGCCAAGAGTGCGAATTCACAACGCGGGACCAACACGTACTGGTGCTGTCGATCCCACATCTCACCACGATCCTTCGGTCTCGGGGACGCCTGGCTTCTGGTAGTCATTCGTTCATCAACGACGCCGCTGTATTGGATCCTGCGATGGTCGGCGATTTCTAACCGACACAAGCAGAATTGTCTAAGGAGCACCCGCCGAATGCTGCCACGGCTGGACAATTTCTGCTGCCGCGCCCACATCGTTTGCCGCAAACACTGCTCTTCACCCTACCGATGGAGAACACGTGGTGGTGCGCCTTCCGTATGTGTAAGGTACGACGCCAACGAACGACACCAACAAGGTACACAGTCACGAGACCCCACACGCCCTTTGGAAACACGTTGCGGAAAAAAAAGATTGTTCCCATTCGCCGGGAAACTTCGAACCCCCGGTATTTCCAAGAACCCCGCAGCTGAACAGTGAAAAAGACAAAGCAAAGTTATTGAAACAGCGTCCATCGTCCACGTTTCGTTACTGGAGGCACAAAAAACCCGCACCTTTGGGTAACCAGCAGAACGATGTGACCCTCCACCCACCCCCCCCAGTGTGATTTACGCCACCCGCCCGCCACCGCGCGGTACCGTGCCGACCCTCTGTTTGCGTCAGCAACACGAATGACCGCTCCTCCTCTTGCTCGCATAGCGACAGCAACGGCCACCAACGCGGGAAGACGAACTTTTCTTCTAGAAAACGAAAAGAAAATGTAGGAAGAGAAGCAAAATAATCAAGCAAAATACGCAGAGAGTCGCCAGACATCAGAGCGACGCCAATCGTCGACCGCACGAGAAAAAAAGGAGAAGGGAACGTGTCAGGTAGACTTTGGCGGACAGTGTGTCCGGCATGGAGAGGGGGGATGGTCTCGGTCCTTAGTTCTTTTCGTATAAGCACCTGCTTTGTTAGAAATGCTTGAGGAGACTGCCAGTTGCGATAGACCAAAGGAGGTAAATGTGCTGTAGCCCACACGAAACACAGGTAAATCTGGGTTCAGTGGCGGGCGTAAGCGTTCAACAAAAAATACCCACTTTGTAGTTGTATTGTTTTCTGAAGAAACACTGCATCAATTACGCGTGGGTTAACCATGGAAAAGAAGAGTGGTGCAAGAAGGTCGAGTGAGTGGCCACCCCCTCCATTGAGAAATGCTATGGAGAAACATGCGTTGCAGAGACACTGTGCAAACTGTCTGAGCCAGCCTCAGGCACTTCTGCTGCTGCAGGAGGCAACTTTTCCCCGAATTATCGAAACAAAGTGTGGGTTGCTGGAACACAGAAAGCAGATGGTTTGTGGAAGCACCTCAAGTCTTCACTTAAACACAAGAACTGCAGGAACCGTTCCAAGCCAGGAGAGATTGTCCGATCTCAATGGAGGATGCAAACACAGGGGTTGACCTCATCACATTTTTATGTGCACTTTTACACACCCTCTTCAACCTCAGCTTCTGAGGCTGGTCCCGCCGTGCAGAAGGTGGATTGGCCGGTCTATTGACCCCACACACACCCGCATGTCTTGACCGCACGGTTGCGGTCTAACACGCCGCGTTTCAACGGCAGATCTTCGAAGGTACGGCCCGGATACCTGTACACCCGCCCACCCGTGGCGCGAACGTGAGGTTTGATCTCTCAGCATTGGCACTCGTAGCACGCACTAGGCAGAAGTCACATTCCACTCGCTGTGATCCAGCGAAATGCTGTGGGTTCGGAAAACCGGTGGGCGTTGTCTCTGATGGCTCGTGACACTTCATTGCAAGCACAGGGTGCGCGATTGCGATTCTGTGTCAGCGAATACAGGATGCTCATTGCACTGACCCCGACGCAAGTCTCGCAGGCCGAGGTATTCTACGAACGAGGCTAGGTGGGACAGTCGCTTAACCCCTAACAGACAGAGGACACGGATGGTTATGTCGAAATACCGTAACTGGAATAATGTTGAACCTGGACTAAAGCTGGGACGGGTAAATGACAGACCGGGTAAAACCTGGGACACCTGGGGGGACCCAGGTAGTCACCTGCGTGACTGCAGCCTCCTATGACAGCGGCATCTCGGGGTCGAGCTGAGTATTGAGCAGCCGAAGGCGCGGTTAAGCATCAGGGTCGTGATATTCTGCAAAAAGTACGCAAAGTCGCAAACCCCGAAAAAAAAGAAATGCCAAACTCCCAAAATGGGGCTGCGTGTCCCAGGTTGGTTTCACCCGTTTCAACATAAGTCCAGTTACGGTAATCCGAACCGAGCCGGAGTTAGGACACTGCGTCTCCAGAGTAGAAGCACGTCAATGGGGATCCATGTTTGCTGCTGTGCACAGATGTGTTACGAGATCTAACCACGGAACCCCAGGTTCCTCGTTTTGGAGGCACGAAACACTTGAGTTTGACCCCCACAGCAGGCTTTCTGCACCCTGGGATAACGCCTTCCCCCGCCTGCGGCGGGTTAATAGGTAAGCGTGCAAGATTCTGTGCCGACAAGTTTCTGCGCTGATCACCTCTCCGCCTATTGGTCCCTGGTCCCCTTGTGTTTGCAAGGGGGAACGCGCCAGATATCATTTGGTGTCAGTCATTGCAGCCGTCCAGCACCCGAAAAAGGTTAGAAGGTGAAGCAGTGGTGGGCGTTTGAAGGACCGCACCATCGACCAGATGACCTTTGTGGCAGCCTTGTTTCAGACTGGTTCTATGCATCAGGAAACCGATTCAACGCGATTTTAAACTGTTCATTTCTTTCGTACCCTCGGGCCGTCACACCAAGCGCGACTGAGTTCGTCGTCACGGAATTCGAAGAGTCATAATAAAAAGGGGGAAATAGCAGCACAAGCAACCAAAGAAACTTGACACATGCAGACGGAAGGGGGTAGGATAATTCTGAAAAAAAATTTTTTTGGGGGGTGCGATCCGGAAAACTCGAGTGCCAGAAAACTACCTGGCGGCAAGAAGATGGCGTTTCCACCTGCCAGCCGACTTTGAGACACTGCAAAAGGCTACGTTTGGGGACAGCACTTGTGGAGAGCCCTTGCGGCTCGATGCTCGGCTTGGAAGTGTCTGAATTGGTGCGGAAGACCAAAAATGTCTACAGTGCAGAAAAGTACGTACGTGAAGAAAGTAGCCCGCGGGCAGGTGGAACACATACTAGCGCTAATACTAATATAAGGACACGCCGCGCAAAATGTGTATGGAAAAATGCCATACAAAACGGTTCTTTTTCGATTTACTACCCGACCTCCCAGCCTCTATGACCAACCCGAGACTCTGAGATCCCTAAAAAAAAAACGCTGTGTACAAGCGCGAAGACCCTCCTTCAACTCTACTATTTTGGCCTCTTACGTGAGGCACACGAATTCTCCTGAGTCACGCCCTAGGCCGTCCGCAAGTGGTTAAGCGTTACAGACTCGGTCTTGCGTACCACATCCTCTCTTTTTTACCAATGCATTGTTGGCACTAAAGCTTAGTAGCTGGCAGCGTACTACACCCAACTTACCCAAGCAGGTGAGTTCCGTTAGTCCGCCCAAACAAAAGAAAGCGCCTTTGGTGTTATCCTACAGGCCCGTATCCGGGTCAAGTCCTATATTTCCATTCCACGGCGTCACAACGTACCTGCCCGTTTGAGTAAAACCGGAGACTCTAAAATCCCGGATTCTCAGCGCGAACTATAACTCTAAAAAAGTCGGCAGCGTTGGAACCCGCCATGTAAAGATACAAAAACCCCTGCTCAAATTGTAGAACGTGGGGGGCCCAAGACTACACTCCACGAAGGAATGTACTTGGTGTCGGTCACAAACAGTCCCGGACATGGCTAGCCATAACCCATAACGACAGCGTGCACTAAATATACAACCCGTAACCACATAGCCCTTTCTTGCTCTAAGAGAACCCATTCATGAACGGTCACACGGAGACCCTAAACCCCCGGAATTTCAAGCAAACTTTAACTCTAGAAACAGGTCCTTCACACAGAAAAATAATATTGTGGCGCCAACTACCCAGCTCCTACTACAGAAGTTCTATATTTGAGATTTGGATAACACCAGCCCATACCGAAGTCCTTTCCCCAGACGCTAGCCGCGCCGCCGTAGGCCGTGCAATTGCCAAGAAGAAAAGAGCCCGCGACGGTGGCAAAAACGGTGAACCGGACGGCTGACCCCCGGCCAGCACAACAGCTTTCGGAGCGAAGGCATCTTTTTGTACCAACAATCTTGTCGGGTTGCCCTTCAATGTGTTGTGCAGGCTAAAAAGACGGTGAGAAGCGTGTTTTGGTGGTTGATCAGAGTTCCTTACCTGCACATACACAGGGCAACAAGTGGGAAAACGATCAACCGGCACGCACAAACAAAACGAAACGCCTGTCTTTTTCGAGGTCCGAGCGCAGGGCCACCAACCGCTCGTTCGCCCGGCCTTGCGACTCACCTCCTCTACGGGCTTGTGTTCAGCGCCAAGCTCCGAGCCTATGGCACCTCTTGCCTTCCATGCACGCAAAATACCTGCACGAACATCGATGTGAACGGCGTCCAGATCTGTCCTGATCTGCACCCCAGAATGTCCAAATGAATACCGGCACGAAGCTGGGAGTCAAAAGAGGGTGTTTTTCCCCGGGACCCACCGTTGAAAAAAGAAAATACGGGTGTGCTGCAACCAAAAAAACCATGCACATCCGAAAAGGCGGCACCCGCTTTCTACCCCTTTGGCTCCAGCTCCTGTGGCTGGACCCCCGCCGTGAATGGTAACGGCCTGGCGGCCCCCTTCCCCGACGAAGATTGATGCTGGCTTCAATCACGCACGCAAGGCAGTGTTCTGGCTGAACACCAAGATGGCGGGCGAAAATACATCGTTGAACACGAAAAGGTACAAAAAGAAGAAGATAGCATACTAGCGATGTTCCGGAGAAGAGCGTTTCGGAAATTTTACAAACGTGTTCCACGGGAAAAACAAAAGCTAGTCGGTGTAAACGTGTGGTACGCGTGTGCGTTGTTGCGACAGAGCGAAGGCATCGTCCCTCGGGATTGGCGGGAACAAAAAGAAAGCGACCCTACTCTAAAAAAAGGAACACAATGTGTAGGCCCATATACGGGTTCGTCGGAAAACACAACTGAAAAGAAAAAAAAAAAACAAAAAGAAAAGATCCGTGCGCGCTTCTGAGATTAAGTCTTCTTCTTCCGCACAAAATGTTGGGGGAAAAACAACAAAAACGAACATTTCCGGAATTGGGGCTTGCACTGATAAACGAAGTAACGGACGATCAGCATCAGCTGACCTCAAAGGTGATGGAAGTGATGACAAGAGATAAGAACCAAATATTGTTGTTCTTCGCGTGTACATGGTATCTACCTCCCTGGGGTGCTTCCTGTACTGGCATCTTTTCGTTGGCTTCATTTTTCTCCTTCATGTGCAACCGTTGATCCGGAAACGTTCCCGCTCAGTACACATGTACTATTAAGAAACAAAGTAAGGCTGAGACGATTCCGCCTATATTTTTTGCACACAGTACTCTAGAAACTGAGGATCGTTCTTTTCTGCAGGCGCGCACACCTGGAAGCACGCCAAAAAGTGGGGGATGGTTTGGTCAGAAACATTCTGGCAAACTGCTGGGTGAGTGCGGTTGCGTGTGCGTATGCGTGCTGGCAGGGACAGGTGGAGAAACATCATAAAGAACATTCGGCCCTTTGTAGCGGTGCGACTGCCATTGGCGCGCACGTTGTGCAGGCCACCCCCAGGCCACACAATCACGCGTATGGGGGGAAGCCATAGTCAAAAGTGTGCACATGCATCTACATGCCTTTCACTATCCGACTCCCAGCCCCAATGGTCAACCAGACCCTAAAACACCGAACCTTCAGACCACAATATATGCGCCAAAAAAAAAAAAAAGGAAAATCCCCCCTTCCCCCTCGCCTCACAAGTCAAACGGAGACTTCAAAAAACCGACCGCTTACTACAAGAAACAGTCTAAAAAAAAAAGTCGGAAGACAAAGCCGCAGAGTGGGCAAACTGGCTGAGAAGTGAATTGAGCACCCGGTAAGAGAGCGAGCAAACTGATTTGGCATCTCAATTTCTTATTTTCTTTTTCTAACTGAAGCACGTCACCAAAACTCCTTGCCAAACAAACAAAGGTCGCAAGGCACCAAACTGATCGTCCTTCGGGATCGACGGTAACACAAAAAAAAAAAAAAAGCAAACTTACCCTGAAAGCGCGTGAGGAGAAGAAGCCACGCTTTAAAATCTTCGGGGGTCCGAGGTTGCGCCGCGGTGACGAGAGAAAGAGAAGCTCTCGTTTTACATACCTCTTTCTCCTATTCTGTGCGATGTGCACGTTGTTTTTCGCGACAAAATGTGGTCAAAAAAAATGTGAGTGGATAGCGGCGATTCGTCCGTCAGTGGTTACCCCGAAATTCTTCTCTTCCACTTCCTTCTTGTCATTCGTTTGCGTTGTAGAATCGGCATTATTTTGCCGAGCGCATACTGCTTGCATATGATGGCCTCCGGTGCACGGAAAGGCTCGCCTCCGTCAGAGAAAAATCAAGCCAAGTGGCACTTAGGGTGCTTCTGGTTCGCAAATCAGTTTTGCCCCGTTAGGTAAACCTGATCGGCGCCCCAAGGAAGGGGGGGGAAAAAAAAAAAGATTGGGGAAAGGGAAACCGCCCGCACTGGCGAGAACGCTACGACCAACCGCAGCAATGCAAAGTTTGAGTCGAAGTTAGGAGTGCCGCAAACCCCCCCTTCCTGACGTGGGCGGCATCGAGGAAGAAGAACTACGCAACGACACCTAAAAGTCCGAAATCACCTCAGAAAAAAGTCGTCGACTACAGGGATTTTCCTACACAGGGGAAAAATTTTTTTTCCCCCAAAAAAAAAAAAAAAAAAAAAAAAAAAACAAAAAGTGGCCCGGGGAAAAAAAAATTTTCCCCGCAAAAGTCGTTTTTTCCCTGTGGGTTGGCTAGTCCACTGCACGAACGACACAGGGACAAACGGCCGGGGAAGGCTCAAATTTTCTACACAAAACGACGATGTCTCTTGCCAAATTTGGTTTCTCTGCGACGCCGCGCAATACCCCTCGCGATGACCAGCTCCAGTTCGACTATGCGAACTGGCAGGGGCCCAAAGCTGAAAAGCAAGCGGCCTTGAGAGGTATCACTCAAGGCACCGGTGTCAACCGGTGCCTTGAGTACGTACAGTAGCTACTTCGTCGGCAGAGAGTGAACGCCAGTTCAGTATGTTGTCTCGCGTGAAAACGCGATTACGCAACCGCCTTCTCAACACGACACTTTGGGCTATCTTCCGGATCGAAGACACAGACGAAGACGAGATGGATGATGCGACAGCTGAAGAGGTTATAGACGCGTTCACGACAGGCTTCACCGCGGATACGCTGCGGCAATCGTGGTTTTCTGGCGAGTCTGTGGCAGAAGCAGGAACTGCGAAGAGGCGCAAGATTGACCTGACCCTTCCTCAGGCATGACGGCAACCCACTTACTTCTGGCTGAACAAACTGGTGCGTATGCTCTTCGATGTTCTTGCCCGTCGGTGCGCTAAACCGTGTTGCTTAGCACTTTTCTCCCGTTTCGGATGCTGCTGCTGTACTTGTGCTGCTAAAGGGCGGAAACTGGAGGCTGGTAAGGCGGGTGCAGCGTCGCCACAGCAACCAAAAACCGAAAGAACATTTCCGGAGTTGGGGCTTGCACTGATAAACGAAGCAACGGACGATCAGCATCAACTGACCAAAGGCGATGAAAATGATAAGGCAAAAGTTTCGTACAGATGTACTACTAAAAAAAAATTTGCAGCATCATTTTACTTTTTCCCCGGCAAAAATCCATATTCTCGGGGGCCAGGAAAACCCCTGGTCGACTACGAAAAAAAAAAAAAAAAAAAGTAAGGGTAGGTGGTGTGATCCATATGCCCGGTGCAAACCCGGCACAAACCCGGCACAAACCCGGAAAAACTCAAGGGGGGTCCGATTTTTTATTTTGCACTACCCCTTCAGGTTATGGCAGGTGATCGCTGCAATCAAGCTAAACCGACTGCACCAGGGTCCTGTCGAGTAAAAACCAACACCAATTAATATGTAAGGTGGCACCGAAAGTGTAGGTCCACCGCAGAAGGTACCCGGAATGCTTTGCCATTGCAGCGCTGAATGCACATCTCTGACAGACAGGAACCACTATTTTCCAGAGCCTCCAGAGGGCAAGCCCGGTTGTGCTTGACGCAACGGACTACAACCGACCACCAGCCAGCAATTGCCTCAAACTCCCCCGATACTACGGGAACCGAGGAGCCTAGTACAAGCAGATTAACCCTCTGCCCTCGCTGTTTCCAAATGAAGCATCATTTCCAAATTCATGTGTCATGCTGGCTTTTGCCGGATGCTAACGAGCGAGCTTCGTTACTTCACCACCGCGCCGTAGCCTCCCTTGTGCCCTGGGTTCCATGATTGGCTGTTCTCGGCCGGTATACCCGAGTCGGTGTTTCCTCGTCTTTACACCTCTTCTTCGATTGTTTAACCCCAACGTCCGGGTCTGCCACTGGTGCGGCCCCGTTTTTCCGCTCCTCTGTCTCTTCTGCTTCACCTCATGCTTCCATCCGGGCCTGCCTGCGCTTCCAGTCCGCTGGGTATTGTTCCCGGGGGTGAATTTTCCATTTCGGGTCGCACGTTCTGCATCCGCGGTACGTGTTTACTTTTCAGTCGACAACTACTGCTCCCGACACATTGAGCTAATGCTAACTCCACTGCAGAACGAGTGGTGACCTGTCTCTGCTAATTTGCGTGACGGTTGCGCGTCCACGAACGCCACGCACCCATGCTCGGTAGCCATTCCTCCCAGCTGCCGGGGTTGTTGGTACCCGCATTTTGGAGTGCATCGAAACCCCCTGCAGAGCTCAAACAGCGGCTTGGTAAGGATGCGAACCAAAGGTAGCAGTCTGCTCAGGCCGTCTAAAGCCATCCGACAAGCACCTTCTAGGCGAGGGAAAATCGGTTGTACTTGATGGGGGGGGAACCCGCCCGTCCGAACCGCTTGTTGCCGACTTCGGCTGTTCCGATGGCACAGCCGAGCGGGTTGAGCGTGGGAACTTCTGTCCCTCGTTCTGATCCGATGGAGATGCTTGCTTCTCTTTCCGTTTTCCAAGCTATGGAAGGGGCCTCAAACCGACAAAATATACACGATACCGAAGCCCGTAGGCTGAACATGACAGAAGGGCGAGGGACCGCAAAGAGCGGGACAAACCCCCACGAGCACCGGACGATCATGAAACGTGGCAAAATCCACCGCGAAGCCTGAAATCTCCACGACCATGGGTGCTAGCGGGTGCTGGGGAGACAAAAATAAAAAACCCGGACCCCCCCCCGGTACAATCCCGGCACAAACCCGGCACAAACCCGGAAAAACTCCAGGGTGGATCACACCAGTAGGTGGTCTTTTTTTTTTTTTTTGGCCCATGTCCGTCGGCCCACAGAAATTTACGCGCGCGCGCGCAAAAAAAAAACTTTTCAGAAAAAAAAACTTTTGCCACAAGACTTTCTGCTACTGGATGTCACACCATATGTGCCGGCTATACTACTGGCCGGTCCGCTGTTGGCACTTTTGTGCCCGTTCTTGGTGGAATTCCTGGACGATGAGCTCAAAGATGAGTGTGATGATGAACTTGATGTGTCCGAGGGGTTGCGGTGGCAGTCTAGAGTTCAGTAGTCCTGAACGTCGCGCGGGGTGCGTTTCGACAAAAGCTTCCATAGTCGAATGCGAAGGAGAAAAAACACTCGGGTTTGAACTCGAGATCGCGGTTCGCTGGTACGACAAAGCAGTGACCCAGAGGACTGTCGATTGTGCGGGTGTCCGTCAATCTTGTATCTCCTGACATGCCCCATTGCGATGTCACGGTCCTACCGAACCACCGTGCGAGAGCCTACTGACGGCTGGTCGGTGGCATTTCCATCGGCGAGAATAAGCGCCAGCTACCCGCAGATAGTATGGTGAACTTCAACTTCTGCTTTCCTCCACCTTGTGCAAGGATGGTTGCTCTCGCGGCTTCTGCGGTGGTCTGCTGTTGAAACCCCAAAAGGCGGACGTCGACCCCGTCGTTTCGGGTGTAGTGGCTTTGTCGATGTTACTCGAGTTCACAAAGATGAACTGTTTGGTGTAAACGGAGTTTGTCGGTACTCTGCCGACCCTCCTGTCAGCAAGCTGTAGCCAGTGGCCACCTTCTCATGCGTAGCAAACGGCCGGACTCACAAGATGTACCTCACCCACATCGAAAGAGACCAGTGATGTCTCGACATCCGCACGGAGGGCAGGTGCTTCTAGCACACGGCAATTGGTTAGACGCCGTGTGCAACGAAGGCAGTTATGCTCAGGGGTGTGCGGTCTAGACTGTCAGGTGACGAGTGCCGTTTTCTTCGCAAATATACACCGCACCACAAGGCATTGCCGCCGGTCGCAAGCACCGTGAACGCATCGCTTGCCCCGCGTCCTTTTAATGCCTCCTCAGTCGAGTCTCAGATACGTCCCTACTAGTAGCTGCTTCAGGCGTCGGAACGCATAGACGCGTGCACTGCCCCGGACTGGTTCTGTGTGATAATCGCACCACAGCGGCAAACCCTCCCGACATGCCTTGCCGGTAAAACCGCGCACATTTTCGAGGCTGAGGCTGTGCTTGTATCCCGCGTGCTTCGACTGCATCCAGCAGGAGCTGGCTAAAGCTACGCAAATCTTGCTGTTTAGATTGACACCAACGTCAAAGTAGCACGATATTGCTTGCCCAGCGCACCAACCCAGCACCAGTCATAGTCGGCTTCAAAGTCCATACACACTGAGGTAAACAATGTCTACGCGATTCGCATCGCCGTGAAGTATCGGTGTGATGAACAGGTTTTCGACTTTCCCGAGCCGGACATGCTCGTGTCTCCGCCTGCAGTCGCTCTCACGACCGGTTCCAATGCACAGATCCCAAAAGTTTTTTTTTGGCAAAAGTTTTTTTTTCCGGGGGTTTCCAAAAATTTACGCGCGCGCGGACATGGGCCAAAAAAAAAAAAAAAAAAACCGGGAGTTTTTCCTTTCCTTGATGCTACCATCAAGACTTGATGGTAGCATCAAAACATACATGAGAGGCACGATTCTGCCCTGAACACTAAACGAAGATTTCTCCCCCTGTAGTCTACTGTCTCCACGGAGCGAGGGCCAAGTCCCAACGCACGCCACACCTTGATGTTTCAGTTTTGGAAATCGATAGCACTGGACCCGTAGTCTGCAGCACCGCCGAACACGTGAATCTTGGCTCCCGTGTAGCAGGCTATCGCGCACTTGTGCTCGCATTACGAAGGAGGGGTCCCTTACCTGCCAGATCTGTCCTGATCCACACCAGCTGCCCGTACGAGTAAGAGCGAAATGGGTCCAATATATTGAGGGTGCAGCCGCGCGAATAGGAAGCAAAGTGAAAAGTGGATAAAAAAAGAAACGAGGAAGAAAATGTGCGTTCAAATGCCAGCAAAAAAAAAAAAAACAAAAGACAAAAAAAAAAAACGAACTTTAACTCTGAAAAGCAAAGCTCCACCCAGACCCGACAGAGGTTGCGGTAACCTTGCTTTACCTGCCTCACGCACCCCGATTCAAAACACAGCTAAGAAAATCACTCGTAAAAAAGAGCCCATTCGACAAAGGTCACCCGGAGACATTAGAATCCCGAACAGTCTCAAGCAAACCTTACCTTCTTGAACGACCTTCTCATCCCTCATCACCACCCGCCTCAACACGTCAACCGGAGACTCGAAAACGCCGGCCTCTTAAAACACGAAAACGAGAAGAAAGGCGAGTGCCACATACCACGCACTGCTACGTGGGTCTTCTTTTCTGGGATGGGCCGGGCATGTAGTGGCCGGGGGCGACTTCTGATCCCAGTGTTTTACATAAGCGCCAGCTTGAAAGGAAATGCTCGACGATGCTGCCCGACAAAGAACAGAAGGGAACCCAAGTGCTGTATCTACCGAACCACGTGTTGAACGGACGTGAGGTCATGCGGGTCTACCCTACACGACAAATCACACAATCACAACAGGTCAACGTCCTGAGTGAGAAAGCAACACTCGGTGGTGTAAGCGAAGAACAAATCAGATTGTGTTTGTGTTGTATTTGCCCCTTATTCCTCTAAATCTCCTCCCTTCCATTCGGAGTCGAAGCAGCTACGTCGAGTATTTGTTTATTCGTATAACCAGTTGCAGCACATTATGATGCCGCCCTCACGAAGCTTGCGCAAACCTTCCAAGATCAATCTGGGTATGCGCACAGCAGAAGAATAAGGGGACGTGCCTTTGTGTGCGTTGAAATGCTTCTAGCAAACCCCCTTCGAGCCCGTTTCGACGTTTCGATTGACAATTCTTGCGCTGCCGGGGAGAAGAGTAGCCCCCGCCACCCACCTCCCCCCCCCCCCCCCCCCCCCCCCCTCAGATCGAAGGTCGCAAATTCCCCACACCCCCGACGAAAGAGTACGAAATAGCAATTGCAAAGAAACGAGTGAAGGGCGAAAATGACAAGAGGTGGCAGAGAGCCACCCCAGCCCACACACCGCGCAAGCTTTTCTCGTATCCTCTCCCCCATTTCAGACCCAAACACGACGAACCCCCCCCCCCCCCCACACGAGATTTTTCCCCCCCCACGAAACAAAGATTTTCCCCCACGTGCGTCTTCGAGGAACCCTGTGAGTTCAGTACACCGTCCCCCAAGAGTCTTTCGTCCCTCTGTAGAAAGGTGAGATCCTTGCGAGAAGAACCGACCCATTTCTTCTCGATTCTTTTTCTCCCACACAAAAAAAAAAGAAGAGAAAAAAAAAAAAAAGAAAAAAAGGCATGCGATCGGAGGCAACGGAAACGACCCCGCTCCCCTGTCCGAGTATCAGCTATCTACCCTGCCAGTGTTTATTCACCGTCTGAGCACTTCTATCAGTGGTTTGTTATCAGGTCAGGATATATACGACGAAGTCAGCCAGGTGGCTCGGTGTGTTCCCCCGCTGAGAGATTCCTCTTCTTTTTTTGTTGTATAAGCACTTGCTGTGTAGGAAATACTTGAGGAGACTGCCAGTTGCGAAATCTCAAAGGAGGTAAAGGTCAAAACGTAATGTGGTACTCATCGGCATGCCGATGACTCCCCACTGTCGCAACAGTATTCCATTCTCAAAGGAGGTACATTGTGCTGCAGCCCACACGAAACCAGGTAAATTCGGGTTCAGTGGCGGGCGTAAACGTTCAACAAAAATATAACTCTAAAAAAGACCTCTAGCCTCCTTCGAAGTAAGCACAGGGCAATCCTCGAGTATTTCCCCCCCCCCGAGGCATTGCAATATATTCCAAATACAAGCTTTGGCCGTTGCAAAATTACAAAGGGGAGGAAAGGTGCTGTATTGCACAAAACGACGAAGGTCACCCGGAGACTCTAAAATCCCGGATTCTCAAGCGAACCTTCCGTTTGCAAAATTACAAAGGGGAGGAAAGGTGCTGTATTGCACGAAAGAACCCATTCGACGAAGGACCCGGAGACTCTAAAAACCCGGGTCTCAAGCGAACTTTAACTCGAAAAGAAAAAAAGCACACGGTAAATCCGGGTCCTAGTACCCGACGGAAGCGGTCAGCAACAACTACAAAAAAACGAGAAAAAAGAAAAAAAAAAACCGGCAACTGACTGAGCGAACATCGCCGGAAACACAAAAAGATATATCATACATAAGCGCCAGCTTGAAGGAAATGCTCGACGATGCTGCCCGACAAAGAACCGAAGGGATCCCAAGTGCTGTAACTACCGAACCACGTGTTGAACGGACGTGGGGTCATGCGGGTCTACCCCTACACGACAAATCACACAAACACAACAGGTCAAAGTCCTGAGTGAGAAAACACCACACACTGGTGGTGTAGGCGAAGAACAAATCAGATTGTGTTTGTATTGTATTTGCCCCTCAACCTCTATATCTCCTCCCTTCCATTCGGAGTCGAAGCAGCTACGTCGAGTATTTTTACATAAGCGCCAGCTTGAAAGGAAATGCTCGACGATGCTGCCCGACAAAGAACAGAAGGGATCCCAAGTGCTGTAGCTACCGAACCACGTGTTGAACGGACGTGAGGTCATGCGGGTCTACCCCGACGCCGAGGTCAAAGTCCTGAGTGAGAAAGCAACACACGGTGGTGTAAGCGAAGAACAAATCAGATTGTGTTTGTATTGTATTTGCCCCTTACCTCTATATTTCCTCCCTTCCATTCGGAGTCGAAGCAGCAACGTCGAGTATTTTGTGGTGTTATCCAAATCGCACAGGCAGGGTTTCTGTAGGAGTTGGGTCGGCGTCATCAAAGTTTGCTGGGGGGGTTTTCCTCATGCGAAACGGTGCCACAATTGGAATCCTTCTGGAAGGCTTCTGTAGACTTGCTTATGGGCCTGTTGGATAGCGTCAGAAGAAGTGTGGAGTTGTATGGTGTGCCCTGCTCTATCCTCCGTCGAAACAAGCACAGGGTGCCCCCGCCGGTCCGGGTGAAATCACCGGATTCATACCGTGGAGGCATGATCAGGGGTTTGCCCTGCGGGGAGGGGGCGTTGCGAGTTTTGGCGAATCTGCAGACCTCCGCGCACCCGCCCCCCCCGCGACCCCCCGCGACGAGAGCCCGGCGATTATGGGGGGGGAAGAAGGACGGACCACGGTCTGCTGCCGGTACATCCCAAAGAGTGGTTGCGCGACGCATCCCGACATACAACCCGTACGAACAGTGGAACCAGCGAGACTCAAGACCAGGCGACCAAGAAAAGGAGGGGGACGCGACCCAGAGGCCCGGGCTGAGTAGCCTGGAACTAGTGTGATGGACCTTTCTTCGGAGGGGCTCACGCACTCACGTTCTTACACGCACTGAAAGTGGTTGCGCGACGCATCCCGACACAAGACCCGTGCTATTGAACACTTTAATAGACCTCCGCCATACCGTTTTCTGGGCGTGTCGTCTGTGGCGACCGTCACGCTAGACCCAGAAACCCCAGTGAATTGTACGTAGAGTGCGGGCACGAAGGCGGGCGAAGGGTGTGACAGCCAGTTCGCAGCCGCGCCGAACAAACCTTCGAGATTAACCCCTTACCGACCAGCGACCTCCACAGGGGTCGTTAAAATAGCCCATTTCTTAGATATGCCGAAAAGTTGGGACAGGTGTGTCGAAAACAGCTTTCAAGGGCGGGAATGAAAATATATGTGGCGTATCTCTTTATTCCCGCCCTTGAACCTCGGAAATCCCGCTCCCCCCTCGAGGAGTCGACAAGGCGCCGATCTGACTTGACCAGGATTTAGACCCAAACCCCGGAAATCCCGCTCCCCCCTCGAGGAGTCGACAAGGCGCCGATCTGACATGACCAGGATTTAGACCCAAACCCCGGAAATCCCGCTCCCCCCTCGAGGAGTCGACAAGGCGCCGATCTGACATGACCAGGATTTAGACCCAAACCCCGGAAATCCCGCTCCCCCCTCGAGGAGTCGACAAGGCGCCGATCTGACATGACCAGGATTTAGACCCAAACCCCGGAAATCCCGCTCCCCCCTCGAGGAGTCGACAAGGCGCCGATCTGACATGACCAGGATTTAGACCCAAACCCCGGAAATCCCGCTCCCCCCTCGAGGAGTCGACAAGGCGCCGATCTGACATGACCAGGATTTAGACCCAAACCCCGGAAATCCCGCTCCCCCCTCGAGGAGTCGATAAGGCGCCGATCTGACATGACCAGGATTTAGACCCAAACCCCGGAAATCCCGCTCCCCCCTCGAGGAGTCGACAAGGCGCCGATCTGACATGACCAGGATTTAGACCCAAACCCCGGAAATCCCGCTCCCCCCTCGAGGAGTCGATAAGGCGCCGATCTGACATGACCAGGATTTAGACCCAAACCCCGGAAATCCCGCTCCCCCCTCGAGGAGTCGACAAGGCGCCGATCTGACATGACCAGGATTTAGACCCAAACCCCGGAAATCCCGCTCCCCCCTCGAGGAGTCGATAAGGCGCCGATCTGACTTGACCAGGATTTAGACCCAAACCCCGGAAATCCCGCTCCCCCCTCGAGGAGTCGACAAGGCGCCGATCTGACATGACCAGGATTTAGACCCAAACCCCGGAAATCCCGCTCCCCCCTCGAGGAGTCGATAAGGCGCCGATCTGACATGACCAGGATTTAGACCCAAACCCCGGAAATCCCGCTCCCCCCTCGAGGAGTCGACAAGGCGCCGATCTGACATGACCAGGATTTAGACCCAAACCCCGGAAATCCCGCTCCCCCCTCGAGGAGTCGATAAGGCGCCGATCTGACATGACCAGGATTTAGACCCAAACCCCGGAAATCCCGCTCCCCCCTCGAGGAGTCGACAAGGCGCCGATCTGACATGACCAGGATTTAGACCCAAACCCCGGAAATCCCGCTCCCCCCTCGAGGAGTCGACAAGGCGCCGATCTGACATGACCAGGATTTAGACCCAAACCCCGGAAATCCCGCTCCCCCCTCGAGGAGTCGATAAGGCGCCGATCTGACTTGACCAGGATTTAGACCCAAACCCCGGAAATCCCGCTCCCCCCTCGAGGAGTCGACAAGGCGCCGATCTGACATGACCAGGATTTAGACCCAAACCCCGGAAATCCCGCTCCCCCCTCGAGGAGTCGATAAGGCGCCGATCTGACATGACCAGGATTTAGACCCAAACCCCGGAAATCCCGCTCCCCCCTCGAGGAGTCGACAAGGCGCCGATCTGACATGACCAGGATTTAGACCCAAACCCCGGAAATCCCGCTCCCCCCTCGAGGAGTCGACAAGGCGCCGATCTGACATGACCAGGATTTAGACCCAAACCCCGGAAATCCCGCTCCCCCCTCGAGGAGTCGACAAGGCGCCGATCTGACATGACCAGGATTTAGACCCAAACCCCGGAAATCCCGCTCCCCCCTCGAGGAGTCGACAAGGCGCCAATCTGACATGACCAGGATTTAGACCCAAACCCCGGAAATCCCGCTCCCCCCTCGAGGAGTCGACAAGGCGCCAATCTGACATGACCAGGATTTAGACCCAAACCCCGGAAATCCCGCTCCCCCCTCGAGGAGTCGACAAGGCGCCGATCTGACATGACCAGGATTTAGACCCAAACCCCGGAAATCCCGCTCCCCCCTCGAGGAGTCGACAAGGCGCCGATCTGACATGACCAGGATTTAGACCCAAACCCCGGAAATCCCGCTCCCCCCTCGAGGAGTCGACAAGGCGCCGATCTGACATGACCAGGATTTAGACCCAAACCCCGGAAATCCCGCTCCCCCCTCGAGGAGTCGACAAGGCGCCGATCTGACATGACCAGGATTTAGACCCAAACCCCGGAAAAAGTTGAGGGTGCCCGGTCGGTAAGGGGTTAAAAGGCTCATCATGCATGCGCGTGGGGGAGGGGCCCACGGCTGAATTCAGGACGAACTTGTTTTTGGTCGGTCTCATGAGTCACAAACTTGGCTAGCCGTAGTTGAAGTGCGCAACTGTGTCCACATCCCTCTCTCCCAGCCTCAATAGTCAACCAGAGACTCTAAATCACCGAATCTTCAAACCACAATAAACGCTACAAAGCTGCTTAGACATTTTTTTGTACGCGGCAGCCATTCCTCGGTCGGTCGTATTCCGACGGCTTTTGTGTTGCCGCTGCGCGTACTTTGTCCGCACGGAGGAGTCCAGCCTCAGAAGCTGGCGTCGAAGCTGCTGGACTTTTCAAAAACGTTTCCTCGCGAACACGACCTCGGTGTCGGTCACAAGAGCCATGGAAAAAATGGCAAAGCCTAAAGCATAGGAAATAAGAGCGCGCTCTAAAATAAGTCGGATCGTCGGCAATAGGCAACAAAGATACACGCAAAAGCACACGTACCGCCACTGCAGCAGATACGACACAGCCGTTACGCACACCTGACATACTACCATACCTTAAAGGAACCTTTACGACAATGGTCACCGGAGACTGTAAAACCCCGGATCCCTAAGCGAACTTGCACTCTAAAAAAGAGCTGCATGGCAACCCCTGCTCAACACGCATGCGCGTGGGGGGCCCAAGACTAAATTCAAGGCGAAATTCTTCTTGGTGTCGGTCGCAACACTTACAAACATGGCTAGCCGTAGTTAAAGTGCATAAGCATAACTACTACCCTCATACCACCCGCCTCACAGCCTCAATGGTCAACCGGAGACCCTAAAACACCGAACCTCTAAACCACAATAAACGCTAAAAAGAAGGCGTCCTTGAGCACGTGTGTGTGTATGTGTGTGCGAAGGACCTATTTTGTATCTTTACATGGCAGGTTCCAACGCAGCCAACTTTCTTTTTTGTTCTAACATGTCCACGGTGTGGGATGTTGTTCCAAAACAAGAAAATGACTGCACCACGGGATCGTCGGAAACACAAAAAGCGCTTTTCGACCCTGCGCATTTCCAAGCGTTTTAGTTGCAGCACATCCACTCCGCAACTCCAGCTACTTGGGGACTTCGCCGTTTGCTGTTCAGAAAACATCGCCGGTTTGCAGACCGATGATTATCTTCCTTGCCTTTTTTTCACCCAAGACTACATCCATCTCTTCCCCCCCCCCCCACACACACACACACACACTGGGCTAGACTCCGCTCAGGGGTTACCCATTACTGAGATTTCACACACACACACACACACACATATGTGTATGCACACCGCGGCTCGGTGAGGACACATCGTCGAACAGAATTGTCTACCCTTTCAATGACATCAGCCCCCATCACCTCCCTCCCTCCAGTCTATACAACAACTTAAGAAGACTTGAACTCGTCTAGTATCAACATGCAAGAGAGGCAGTGCCTAAACATTAAACTACCCCCAGGGATTATCCTGCATGGTTAAAAAATGGTTTCTTCAAAAAAAAAAAAAAAAATTGTGCTTGCAAGGCCAGTCGCACGGAGACTAGTGGGGTCACAACAAAGTGGCAAAGCAGCAACACGCCCCACGAAGGGTCGCATACCAGGCTTACAGGGCATCAAAAAAATCCCGCTCAACGTGGGAAAACAATCTTTCCGGCCATGCCACAGACTTTTTAACCATGATGATTTTTTTTTTTTTTGGGGGGGGGGGGGTCCTTTTGGGGCTGTTTTGGGGGTGTTTCCCAGACCCCCCGTGGGTACTCCCTTTCCTCCAGATGAATCCGTCCTTTCTATCCCCTCTTGATAGACCGTGATAGACCGAAGAATACAGCACCGGGCAATTCGATGCAGCTCTAGGGACTAGAGATGGACCTGATAGACCGTGGTGGACCGTGATTCACTGTGATAAACAGCGGCTGGCACTTCGATGCAGTTTCAAGAGATAGGGACGGACCGGCTCATTACCTGCGCGAACGCATGAAAACTAAAAGAAACGAGGCAATGTCAAGTCAACAGTCTGCTCCACCACACCTCCCCCTCTCATTCCTTCCTTACAGAGTCTCGCACTCCCTTCTTTCTCCGGCACGAGCAGAACGCTGGGAACAGAGCATTTGTTGTCCACTCCAATTCGAGAAGTATAAAAAATAACAAAACAACCCACCTTTACTGTCTTCTCCTGTTTTGGAGAAGACTGGGCGCCAGCATCAGCCTTGCATGCGAGAGGCAGCCTGTCCTGCGTGAACCTCAAGGTAACCCCTTACGGACGGAGGACATATGAGTACGTCTCAAAAATACCTTAGCAATTGCGACATGAGTACGTCTCAAAAATACCTTAGCAATTGTGCCCATTTTTCAATTTGTGACAAAGGCGTTGCCACGCGGGTGTCCCTGACCCGTACCGTTCTTATACGAAGTTTCTGAGCTCAGATTGGCCACTAGATGACTCCCGCGAGACATCTATGTCTCCCAAAATTCGATTTTCTGGGGTTTTGTGTCCCCTCCAAGCAGGAATTGCAGCACGTCGGAGAAAGTCTATACTGATGGCAACGCCTGGTGGCAAATTTAAAACGGGCACAAAATCTAAGGTATTTTTGAGACGTACTCATATATTTATGTCGAAAAACTCCGAACCCAAGTGGTGTTCGGACACTGCGTCTCCAGAGTAAAAGACACGCCAAAAAAAGGATCCCCGTTCGCTGCTGCGAACGGACGTGTTTCGAGACCTGTTCAAGAGCCCCTTTGGCCCCTCCTTTTTTAGCGTTTATTGCTGTATAAGCACCACTGCTTTGTAGGAATGCTTGAGGAGACTGCCAGTTGCGAAAGATCAAAGGCATAGTGGGGTGCTCATGGGCATGCCGGTGACTCCCCACTATCGCAACAATATTCCAAGATCAAAGGAGGTAAATGTGCTGTAGCCCGCACGAAACACAGGTAAATCTGGGTGTAGTGGCGGCGTAAGCGTTCAAACCTTGTAGTTGCGTTGTTTTTTCTCCCTCCTTCGAAATGAGCACAAGGCAGTCCCTCGAGTATTTCTGTCATGAGACTCTTGAGTTTGACCCAGAGTTTCTCCGGAAGGCTTTCTGCCCCTCTGGACAACTCCCCGTATCCTCCGTCCGTAAGGAGTTAAACACGGCAGGAGTCGGCCTGAAAACTCGGGGTTAAAGCTGGAGTTAAAGGATGGCTACCCGATAAAGTGGGGGTGTGCTACAACCGAAACGCGTGTAAAATGCACACCCATGATGGCGAGTGCAACACCCGCTTCTGAGGCTTGACTCTGCCGTGAGGGTTTGCGCCCACGCTCCTTCCCCTTCCCCCTGACTCGTGGTAGGGTACACTTTACTCGGAGACCCCTTTTCTCCGCCACGGGCGGTGCTGGCAGGGATGCCATCGCTCGGCTTGACATGCTGGTTGCCCGACAGCACCTACCTGATTGGGAACGGCGCCCACCCGCCCCTTTCCGCTCACCATCTGCCCGCAATCCGTTCACTCTAAGAAAAAAGAAGAAAAAAACAAACACACCCACACACACACACACATGCCCACGCACGCACACCCAATCTATTCGCCAGCACGGGATCGTCGGGAAACACTAAAAAGAAGAACCCACACATCTGGGAAGAAAGCCCTTGAAGAGGTCTTCGAGGGTTCCCCGCTTCTAAAAAAAAAACCGACTGCTTACTACAAGAAACAGGCTAAAAAAAGACACGCAAAACAAAACAAGAATAAGAAAGGGGAAAAAGGGCCACGTAAAGACACAAAAAATTGTCAGGCCTCCTTCTCCGGAATCGAATTTTCACTCCCTGTTGCCAGTTGCAGCCGCCTCGTAGCCCTTTTTACCCCCGCTCCCGTCAAAAGCTGATAGGGCAGAAAGGTTCTTGTATCGGTTCGTACCGACTGGAACGTCGTGTGTGCTATCGCTCGCTTGACGCCTGTTTCATTCATACGCCGCTGCTGTTGAAGGCTGGTTCTACTATTGAGAGGGGAGGGGTAAGTTGGTATTAACGGTTCATACTAGTATGCCACCAAAAAGCACCTTGTTTCGATTTTGCCAGGTTTTTGCCATCTGTAGTCTGAAAATGCGCCGGCTCGGATATGTTGAGGACACAAAGTATGCAGCGTCCAACGCAGAAACGGCAATACGATCAGCAAGATCAGTAAGTGACTAGTAAATGGCATTCCTAGTGCACCGTGATAACAATAATCCGCCCTCCCCTCCAGTAGTCTCGGTCGATTGCAGCCACCCTTGACCCTGCGGTTTTCAAGGCCCTGAGTCTAATCGAGGTCGGGTTATATCCGGGCAGCAGTAGTAGCAGAAAGGTAGAACGGAGCCCCGTTGTCCCCGGAGGGACCTCAGAAGGCGCCGGAGGAGGCCCCAGCTTCCTGAGCTCAGTAGTTGGATTCCCAGGGGGTTTCCCCCCCCACACCACACGGGATCGTCGGAAACGCAACGAAGAACGATTCTTTACAAAGAGAGGGCAACAAAGAACTCTGGCCTGCGGGAAGGTCCATGCAAACCGCCATGCACGTGTGGGTAGGATAAGGACTGGGTGGTGGATGATGTCTTTCAATGCCCCGAAGTGACTCTTCGTACGAGGAGGGAAGGAGTAAATCGGATATCCAAGTGAAGAGAACCGGGTTGCATACAGAGGGCATGCAGAACACAGCAACCAGGCCTCATAGCCCCAACATGTTGCATTCCTCACCACCACTGAGGGCGCGGTTTGCCCTTCAATATACTGTGCAGGCCCCAAAGACGTAGGCAGCGTGTTTTGGTGGCTGATCAGGATTCCTGTACTCGAAAAAGACACGGGGTGAAAACGATAAACCGGCAGCGCGCCAACAAAGCGAAAGCGCCCGTCTTTTTGACGAAGTCTTTTTCTTGGTTGATTTTCTTGACGAGCAGGGGAAACACTCCGGAATCCGCGTTGGAGGGGAACTTTTTTTCTGGGGGACGAAAGGCTCCGCTCTCCAGAAACAGGACGAGTAGAAACGAAACACATGCTGTCAATAATTCTCGTGTTTCGCCACATTTCATCATCACGTGCGTAGGACTGAGAGCAGAATTCACGAGCGCCAAAGAAGAAAAAAAAGAAAAAAAGAAATACTGTACATCAACCTCGGTTGATTGTCGGCAACACAAAATATCCCCCCTCCTTTACTTGACGGAAGAAAAGCGTGAGCAAAAGTACCCGCGGAGGCGCAGGGGAATCAAAACCACACCCGAAAAGCGGGTGCCACACACGCTCTCGCAGATCTTAGGAGAAAAATATTATTCCGACGAGAGCTGACCCTTGTACAAGGTTATTACCCTAACCCGTCGCCAACCCGAGAAAACACACCTTACATTCACCCCCTCGCTATCGTCTTCGTCACCACGCTTTTTTTTTTTTTTGATCGGTTTAATGCTGATCGTTCGCGGCTCCGTTCAGTAGTGCAAGCACCAGCTCCGGAAATGTTCTCTATTCTCTTTTTAGAGACATTGCGATGTGTTCCAAAAATGTATGCCCCGAGCAATGAGCGAACCAACACCATACTGAAGCTCATGTCACTGTTACAGCCCACAAGCCCGCACTTTATATGGAGATCCCTAACTCGAGACATACCAAGGGACAAATGAAAACAACTACCTGAAGAGAGGCCAAAAAGAAAACGCACCCCACTTTGTAGGAAGTCCTTGAGGAGAGGCTGCCAGTTGCGAGCTAGCAGCAGTTGCAACCGTCACGAGTTGCACCACGACGGAAGTGCGCCTAGAGTGACGTCACGTAGCGAATGGCTGGGATGGTGTGGTACTCATCAGCATGCCGATGACCCCCCCCGCTATCGCAACAATAATCTCAAAAGAGAGGTGCGGTAGCCCACACGAAACACAGGTAAGCCCTGGGTTTAGTGGCGGGCGTAAGTCCAACAACGGAAAGCACCCACTTTGTAGCTGTATTGTTTCTCTCCCTCTCTCCAGCCCTCCCTTCGAAGTACAAGGCAGCCCTCGAGCATTTTCCCCACACTCTCTCCTTCGCTCTCACCGTGTGCGTGGGCCAAGTTTTTGGCGCGCCAGAATCAGGGCGCCCCAATTCGAGACCAATTCCCACTGAATATATCCAGAAGGAAAAAAAAGAAAAAGAGAAAAAGAAAAATCTTCGTCGCTTAAAAAAAAAAAAAAAAAAAAAAAAAAAAAAAAACAATGAGTTGTATTACTATTAGCCCATCACCGCTGGCCAGTCGAAACAAAATAACACCGCCCCAGCGAAGCATCCGTACTAAAAGAAGTCGTCTACGCCGTCCGAGCGGTTCGCTTTTCAGGGGAGGAATTGACCGAAAGCTGCGAGGGGTGAGGGTGGGGGGGATGAGTACCCAGAGATTATCTGACGAAAACGAAGGCTAGGAAATCGCGGAGATATCTTCAAGGCTAGCCTTGAAGACATCATCTTGATGGCATCAAAAAAAGAAGAAGTTGGAGACACCTAGTAAGGGGAAGGGGTCGAATAATAACAGTTATTTGACACACGCCTGGTTGTCTAAAAACACTATCACTATTTGATTCTGCTACTGTTCGGCTACCCGGAACTTTTTTAGTATTCGACAAATCGAATAATAACACAGGTGTTATTATTCGACCCCCCCTTTAGTACAGGGTGCTCCAGTATGCCATCGCGTAAATGTGGACCACCGTTGGTACCCCCGAAAACCGAAGTAACGAAGTACGCAAGAACTCGCAGACGGGACCAGTGCGGTGTTGAGCACATATATTCATTCCAAGCACGTTCTTGCAATCCCCCCCGGAAGTGTTCTTTGGGCTCCTCCTCCCGCCCCAGCTGTGGTCTCTGGTAGATAGCAACAGCCCGGCGCTCCGTGGAAAAAGTTATGACACTAGTTGTCGTTAGCAAGGGGGGAAGGGTCGTTCCTAGAAGTGACTGTGAGACGGGGTTGACGTGCGGCTTCCAACCGAACGAGCACGTCTCTGCGCGAAATTGCGCGTAAGCACACACCCCCTCCAGATTGGCAAGACCAGACCCCTGGTGGCAAAAAAAGAAGAGGCACAGAAAAAAAAATGTAGCGCGTGTGCAAGGGACGCACGAAACACTGTTCAAGGGACAGTGTTTCGTGCGTTCCAACCATCCACTAGAAAGACAATAATTTTTTTCTACTGAGAGATTGAGAAAAAAAAATGAAGAGAAGAAGAAAAAAAAAGCTGCGAAACACTGTCCCTTGGCTCAGAAGTAAAACGAACGGGACCTGTTTTTCTTTTTTCGGATCACGACACGTAGCGAAAAAAAAAAAAAAAGGAAACACAAGAAGAAACCCAGAAGGGGCCCCAATACGCGTGTACAAGGAAGAGATTACTATTGAGACCGTCTGCGACCATTTGCTTTCGCTTTTTGCTTCCGTTCACATTGCTTCCCGTGCCCCTTGGGAACACACGGTCCTTTCCAGGCTTTTCCTTTTGAATTCCATTCTTCGCAGATCCCTTCCCCTCCCCCCCTCTCCCCCCATTCCCTTTTCCCTTACATAAGCGCCAGCTTGGAAGGAAATGCTCGACAAAACTGCCAGACAAAGAACCGCAGGGATCCCAAAGTGCTGTAGCTACCGAACTCACTCCTACACGACAAGATACACAAACACAACAGGTTAAACGTCCCGAGTGAGAAAACAACACACGGCGGTGTAAGCGAAGAACAAAAAATCAGATCGTGTTTGTATTGTATTCGCCCCTCTGCCTCTATACATTCCCTCCCTTCCATTCGGAGTCAAAGCAGCTACGTCGAGTATTTCTCCTTTTCCGGGGCCGACTTCCTTCCTCTTTTTTTACCGCCGAAACGCCCGAGAGGGCGCTCGAGTGACCAGCTGGAGCTTTCCGGTGTACAGTTCGGTGCAGTTGAAGTGACGACGGGCGTGGCTTCCGACTGTAGATGTCTGCAGACCCCATTTAGCTCAGACCCCAGGCACGTGGAAAACGAATTGGCGCGCTAAAAAACCCCCAACCATCCCACGAGGGTGCTCGCCAGCCTATGGTCGCGTTGGCGGAAATGCAAGCGAGAGTTTGGGGTAAGCCCTGCTCCATTAGATTTCACGGTTAACCCATTGCGGACGGGGGGGGGGGGTGGTGTGGGTCTAATTTAGAGATTCGTGTCGAATTTGGTGACGCGAATCTAGTGATGCAACGCCGAATTTAGTGATGCAGGCCGAATTTTGTGACGTCGAATTTAGTGACACAGCGCCGAATTTAGTGATGGAGGGCCGAATTTAGTGATGAAACGCCGAATTTAGTGATAAAACGCCGAATTTGGTGATAAAACGCCGAATTTAGTGATGCAGGGCCGAATTTAGTGATGCAGCGTCGAATTTGGTGACGTCGATTTTTGTCGAATTTAGTGATAAAACGCCGAATTTAGTGACGCGAGTCGAATTTAGTGATGCAGCGTCGAATTTAGTGGTGCACGTTCGAAGGGCTGGCGGGTGTGGGTAGGCTACCACAGCAGTCATAGGGGGTCATGGGGGGGCCCATAGGGGGTCCATAGGGGGGTCATGGTGATGCACAGTGATCCACGCTAGTGCGGTGTGCACAGTGACACGATAGCGCATGGTGGTGCATAGTGATCCACAGTGGTGGCACTAATTTTCGGGCCCTCAACGACTTTGCAGGGCTGGCTGGGGTGGCTGGACAGGCTGGACCACCACTGGGGGGGGGGGGTCTGGGGGGTCGACAAACACGTGCTCGGCACCCCGGTGCAAAAGACGGGTACCCGTCCATCTACATGGACTATTGCTCTAGGCCGAAATCCCCTTATAAATCCCTGGCCTCAAACCATTGAAAAAAAAAAAAAAAAAAAGACCGTGCACTGGGGGGCTCCGTCAGTGGTTTTTTCCTCGGGCGTCACTTTTCTGCCGGCTCGACGCGAGGCCGCCGCGTTTTCTAAGCGACCTTACTGCTGTGTAGAAGTGCGTGTTGATTGCTGTCCCAGGAGGCGGCGCATGGAGGGGGCGTTGGTAGTTGTAGCAGGGGGAAGGGGGGTCTTCACGGTGCACTGCACGGCACTTGTTTTGGAATCTTCACGTGTTACACAACATGCGTCATAACATGTGGAAAGACATAACATGTGATCACCGGATACAGTTAAAAACCGCTTTCACTCTAAAAATATAACTCTAGAAACCACGCGATCATGTTATGCTACAGTTTGCACGCTGGAGTTAAAGCTGGAGCTAAAAAGCGGTTGTCACACCCGCTTTTGGGCACACCCTCTTTAAGAAAGCGAAGGAAAGAGAGCAAACCGCGCATGCATCAGAGGTCACTGTTCTGCCCAAACATAATCCCCCCCATTTCCCTTTTGGTACTTCAACCATTGGTGCTGCACACGGCAACCCCCTGTCCACTGTGCTCTGCGGAGTTTACTTCGCAGATTGCCACCGTAAAAACTCCAGCTTCTGAGGCTGGACCCCATCGTGTACCAGCATATTATGTGAAGAAACCTAGGACCCCCTCGCCCACCTGCATATCTGCCAATACAGTATCGCTTACTCCGAGTGATCACCACAGGCACCCCACGTGACGATCGCAGGCTCGGTGTCGAACAAAGTGGCGTGCGGCCTTTCTCGCCAGATCTTCTGAAAGATGAAACCTTGAGTAAAGGCCGTTTCAGACGTCTTCGCAATGGAACGAAGGTCTGCGCGCCGAGACCTTCGGTTCAAAGACGCAGCGCCCCCTTTTCCAAAGTCTCCGCCCAGAAGAAAGTGCGTGTTCGCAGTGGTGGAAACAGAAGAAGCTTTCTTCAGCATCTTTGCCCCCCCCCCCAATGAGTTCTTCACGACAATTCTCTGTTCCCCGGGCGAGCTGCGAAAAGCCTGCTTCTGCCAGAGAAAAAAAAGAAACTGCGAGAGAGAAAAAAAAAAACTGCACAAAATGAGACACCTGCCTGAAGGAAGTAACCGCCTCCGGGTGGTCATTAGTCTGACACAAGGCAACTCCTTAAGGAAAAACACCAGAAACCCAAACTGGGGGTCGCCAACATGTACTTAAAAGAACTCAATGCTTAACAAAGTTTGACGTGGGCGGCTTTAGATTTACATCTCAACACAAAACAAGTTGTCGACAACTAACAAGTACAAGAATAAAACAAAACTACGCACTTCTTTTTCGACGGGCTTCGCCCTCAGCTGAACCTCGTCGGGAACGAAGGCATGGACACTCACTCGAGATAGTACAGTGCATCGAACCCGACAAAAAAAAAAAAAAAAACAGCAACCTCGCTCTCAAAAGCAAGTAAATGGCGGAAAAGCAAGGCACCCCGCCGCCCACATCACCACCGCAACCTTTTTTAGACAATCCGAGAGAACGATGACGTGCGTCTGCCGAACATGGTAAGCGACCTTGTCACCCCGATTTGACGCCTTACACTTTTACGTGGGGCGAAATATCATATCATCATAACGCAAAACGTGCACGAAATGACGGTCACGCGGCACCAAGAACAGTCAGTTAACCTATTACGGCACCATACTGAGGAGGGTCTACCGCAAGTAAGGTATGTTGATAGCCGAACCGTTAACGGCTGCTAAAAAACATGTCTGAACAGGGCAAACCAAAAAAGAAATGAAGAACAAAGAAGAATACCGAAACAAGCGCAATGCTGCTAGTGCGCACAAAAACCTCTGAAAGTTCGAGGGTCCTCGGATTCAGACCCGAAACCAGCAGGGCTTTCCCAACATCGACGCGGCAACAGAATGGGCTGGGCTTTCTGTTGGTGGAAACTTTCTCACGACAGAAAACTGATGGAAGTTTTCTCATGGCAGAAACCAGCGGCGGAAATTTCTTTCACGGGAAGCTTGACGCAAAACTTTTCTAACAGAAATTGTTGGTGGAAATGTTTTCTAACGGAATCCATCGGTGGAAATTTCTCGTGGCATAAGTACGAAGATCGCACAACAGTTTTCCGTGAAAGAAATTTCCGCCGGTGGTTTCTGCTATGAGAAGATTTTTTCCATCAGGTTAGCTGGCTGGCCAGAAAGGCGCCAAAAAATTTCCGCGCCTGCGGCGCAGGTATTTTGGCTGAGTATCTTTTGTAATGGGGCTACCGCATTATTTGCTCATTCTGTTCACAGCGTTCCACCGTGGCAGGCAATGCAGGGGCGTTGTGCAGGACGAAAACCTGCTGCAGCCGGTGAACAACCAACGTGTTTCCGTCCATCTGTTTAGCTGTAAGTGCGACCGTCAAAATTTCCGCGCCTGCGGCGCAGGTTTAATTGACATGTGAGCCAACCTAGTTGTGACGAGCCACCCTACTGCCCATCTGCTTTGATCCGTAAGTGCGACCGTTTAAAAGTTTCCGCGCCTGCGGCGCAGGGCTCCTTTAAGAAACACAAAACCGCCACAAAAAGAGTTGCTGGATCGGTGTTCTGGAGTTTAACGCTGGTTCAATCGTGCACCAGAGGCGGCACACGCACGCAGAAGCCAAAAGGTGGCTCACCACCACAAAATATATCGCTGCGCGGGCAGGTCTCCCCCCACCCGAAGCGTCAAGACAGCCTACTGTGCGGGTCGGGCTACAGTAGGGTCACCGCTGAATGCCGTGTGATTCCCCAAAACCCCGGTTTAGAGCGTAGATTTTCGTCCCAAGGCATCCCTGCTGCCCAAGTGTTGGAAAAAAAAAAATTGACCTTACACCGGGTTTTTGGCTGACACCGGGTTTTCCGCTCCAACCCCCAACTTTTAAAGACCCCTGGTTTCTTCACCAAAAAAAAAAAAAAAGGTTTCTTAAAACAGGCCGGTTAAAAAAGAGTTTTCAACCACAGGAGTTTCTGGTGAAAACTATTTTGTGCTTGCAAGGCCAGCGACACGGAGGCTAGAGGACCCGCAAGACCCACCTCTACAACCAAGTTGCGAAGCAGCAACACTCCCACGAAGGTCGCAAACCAGGATGACAGGTCATTAAAACAGACCTCGCGCAACGTGGAAAAAAAAATAATCTTTCCGGCCATGCTACAGACTTTTTAACCACGGTTTTCCCGAATTTCGGGGATTAGAATAGCCCCTGCTCCAACACAAAAAAAAAAAAAAAAGCCTTGCTCACAAAGCTCTTACCGCAAAAGAACAAGGGAACAGGAGAAAAAACAAAATAGAAAAAACTCCAACGACAGGGTGTCACCCCGTCGCAGCTAAACAAAGTCATTCCCGCCAGCAAGGGGGGATCCTGGGCGCGCTTAATTTGTTGTTGCGTGTGTGCGTCAAGCCGGGGTTGTCTTTTTCTACAAGCACCCGCTTTGTAGGAAACACTTGAGGAGGCTGCCAGTTGCGAAATATTAAAGGAGGTAAATGTTGCTGCAGCCCACACGAATTACACAAATAACGCTAGCACCCCAGGTAAATCTGGGTTTAGTGGCGGGCGAGTAAGCGCTTCAACGAAAAAAGACCCACTTTGTAGTTGTATTGTTTATCCCCCTCTAGCCTCCTTCGAAGTTAGCACAGGGCAGCCCCTCGAGTGTTTCTCATGCCGAAAACAGCAACCGGGGGGGGGGGGGGGGGGAGAAGAAAAAAAAAAAAAAAAAAAAAACAACAACAACAACAGCGAGTGCAAGCAACTCAAAAAAAGGATTTAGCAAGGTTTATTCGACCGAAGGCGATCCCTGCAACCGCTTGCACCCGCCTTCGATACCCACCCCTCCTCTGACGGTCAACAGGGAACTGAAATATTCCGGCTTCTCGAAGCTCGAAACAGTCTAAACCCCCGTAGAGTCACCCCGGAGACTCTAAAATCCCGGATTCTCAAGCGAACTACAACTCTACAAAAAAACCCCGGAGTTTCAAGCGAAATTTCACTCCAAAAACACTACACTACGGAATCCCGGATTCTCAAGCGAACTTTAACTCTTAAAAACCAAAACCCGGAGTTTTAAAGCAAAAACCGAGACCCCTCCCGCAACGAAGATTTCCCTTCACCTCTCTGGATGAGGGCTAGTCGTACACTTGCTATCCTTGAGAGGGGATGGAGGGTTAACTTTAGCGACCCCTGGGGAAACCGTCGACAGAAGAAATCGAAGAAAAAGAGGAAAAAGGAGACGGAGAGACGTGCTCCGGGGTGGACAACGTGGCTTCACACACGCGGCAAAGCGCTGGACACGAGGTACCTGAACGCGACGGATCGAGACGAGCGGAACAGGTGAAATCATGACACATCGCGTGCGAAGGGACAGCTGCGACGCCGGCGAAAACGCAGACTATCGCCGCAGATTCTTTGCATTCCAAAACCAGAGTATCTCTGTGTGTTATCGATGGCACAGGTAGTCACCGTAGTGACCTCACGCAGACCGTCATAGCTAAATAATCTGCATTCTACCCTCAAGCTATCTCTCAGTCTGTCAGCAGGGATGAACCTGCACGGGCTCGTGTTCAGCTCGTGTAGCGCCAGGACCCGAGTTGAATCAATGATGTTTGGGTTTCGAGAAGTTGGCAGCCACATGACGCCCGAAGGCCCGCAACCCCTGCGGCACCGCCGAACGCCTGGTGCTGTTGGCATCCGCTCGGAAACCGTCGACAAGAAAAAGAAGGAAAAAAGAAAGCAAGCGAACGAAGTTAGTAACCAGCTAGGCTGGAAACAGGAAGAGTCTCAATTGCTGTTCTTTTTCTCTTTTTTTTTTTAGCCACATGCAATGTGTGAGGAAACTGAACTGCTCAAGTAGGACCTTCTGATCATAATCATTTGCCAAATTTGCCACCTGAAACCACGTCCAGGATTTGGGCTCAGGGTAGTGCGGTCAACGAAAATGTGTATGCACCTTATGTCACTCGTTCGTTTGCAAAGATTGCTCCGTTCTTCTCCCTGACTTGTTCCCGGATTAGGATGACACATACTACTACTACTACTACTACTACTACTTGGTGTATGCACTGTGTTAGCACCTGCTTTGTAGGAAACACTTGAGGAGACTGCCAGTTGCGAAATCTCAAAGGGCATGCCGATGACTCCCCGCTGTCGCAACAATATTCCAATCTCAAAGGAGGTAACGTGCTGTCTACGCCGTCTACGAATCATAGCCGGTAGCAGGTCGAATCTTAAGAAAAGTCTTCTCTCTTACGAGTTCTTCTCCCTCTTGAGAGTCTTCTAGAAACCAAGCAACCCCCAGATTGGTAACTTACCAAAAAGGAACCAACCGCCTCCCCCCGGATAGACTAGTCTGACAAAAGCTGTCATCGAGGGGAGGAAAAATGGCAGAAAGGAGAGTCCAAGCAATTTCCGGAAATGGTAGCACCTATCAAGAAGGAACCAACTACCCCTTTGGCACAGGTGGGCTTGTCTGATGCTTGCTGCTGTCGACAGGAAAAGAAAAAGAAGAATACACAGAGAAGGAACACCCCCCCCCCCCCCCCCCCCTCCCTGGATTCTACAATACCGGCATTCTAACCTGAAAATACTCTAGAAATAAAGTAGAAGACGACGTGGACGGAACTCGAAAAGAAAGCCGCAAACGGTACCCAGCCCACTGCACGCCAACTTCGGTTGATCGTCAGAGACATGCCACCACAAAACATGAATTGCCGCAACCACAAACGACAACGACTACACAGGTTTCGCAACGCCTCCATTTTTAGCCTCCCACCACCATCACCCCCCCCCAAATGAAACAAAAGAAGAAAAGAAAAGGAAAGCATGTCCATTGGAGAAACACCCCCGCCTGGTGGGGGGGATTCAACACTGGCATACTTGCTCTAAACTTCCTGCAAAAAAAGCCCCTCCCCCGCCCCCCCTTCGAACCCAAGAAACATTTCCCCCCCAAACTGATCGTCCTTCGGGATCGTCGGAAACACAAAAAAAAGAAATGGTAACCCAAGCAACCTACGCCGGTCGAGAAAGTCTGCCTAAAGAATATCAACAGCCTTCGAGTGGGCGAGTCTGACACTTGCTGCACAGCACTTGCTGTCGTTGGAGGGGAAAACAAGAAAATAAACGAAGAAGAAAAGAAATGCCGCTTCGAAAACCAGGAAACCCGACGGGGGAAAATGGGGGAAAAGATTAGCCCGTCCAAGCACACGTATCGCTACTGCGTACAGAATGTAGCCCGGGCTTCTTCTTCCGCTTGAAAATCGTGGCGAACATAAACTCTTTCTCGTTGTTCGGCCTTACCCGGGGGGGGGAGAGGGAGTGTTGCTGAAGAGAGAGGGCCTGTTTCCACGTGACCCACGCAGTATGGGAAGAAAAAGCTCGCCAAAAGCCAAGCAACCTTTCACATTATTTTCTCTCTTTTTACATAAGCGCCAGCTTGGAAGGAAATGCTCGGCGATGCTGCCCGACAAAAAACCGAGGGTATCCCAAGTAATGTAACTACCGAACCACGTGTTGAACAGGCGTGAGGTCTTGCGGATCAACGACTAAGATACACAAACACAACAGGTCAAAGTCCTGAGTGAAAAACTGTACCCCTATATTTCTTCCTCCGTTTCATTCGGGGTCAAAGCAGCTACGTCAAGTACTTCTATTTTTTTTCCTCAACGAAGTTGAACGAACCCGTGCTGCAGCCCGCAACTGAGGTGCCACCTCGAAAGGAGCACCTCGCCGAATGCTGCCACGGCTGGACAATTTCTGCTGCCGCGCCCACATCGTTTGCCTGCAAACACTGCTCAGTTTTACTCCCGTATCTCCCGTATACAAGCCGGTCCACCCACTCCTAGTGGTACCGTAGTGCAACCTGATACTGTTGAAGTTAGAACGCAGAGTATCCGTGGCGATGGCCTGCATCAGTCACTAGGTGACTAGTACAGTCAGGCGCTTGCACTCATTCGGATCATAGTCATTCGCGAGGTCGCTCTGCGTTCCTTTCCCGTCTCCTCCTCCGATCCCTGCCTTCGGTTTCACGCGTGGCCCTGGGCCGTGGCGCACCTTGAAAGTAGAATGCTGCAGTGCGTACCGTGATCGACAGCGGCAGGCAGGTGGCTCGACGAGGTCACAGGGGACAGCTGTGGACCGGCTTGGTACATGTCTGCGCGGGGGTAAAACGACAACTGTCGCCCCTCAGCGACCGCTATAGCCAACCCCAACCCTTTTGGGTAGCGCACGCCAAACAGTTGGACAATCTTGCGAACCCTATGGTACGGTCCGCCGTCTTTTTTTCTTTTTTTTTAAGAGTTGACACACAACGCATTGCTGGTACTAAAAAATAGTAGTTGGCAGCGTTGCTGCATGAAACTCACCAAAGCAGACGAGTTCACTCGCAAACAAAAGCGCCTTGCTAGTTTCTTTCGACGGATAAGATTGTTCACCGTTCACCCCGCCAACAAAGGGGCGTGAGCTGGGTTGTTGATTTTTCCCATACTGACGAGAGAGCCCGCAGGTCGGCGCCTTCGGGGCCTGTCGCTCATGTACCGCAACACCGAAGTGCGATCCCTACAAACTGGAACACCACCCAGAAAGCCAAAGCTTACCCTGGTTTGGTGACAAAAAAACTTGCACTCTTAAAAAAAGAGAGAATGAAAGGAAAAAGGAAAACGAAAAAAGCCAAGATCAAGCAACGTCCCCAACGAACCTGCCAAGAAGGATCAAACCGCACCTGGGTGAGTTAGCCGGACACAAGTTGTCGGGGGGGGGGGTAAGAAGAATTGTTAGTGCGCCTCGTACCATTTTTTAGAACCGCCTCGTACCATTTTTTAGAACCGATTCCAAGGTTCCTGAACCTATCCAGAGGTTCCAATCCCGCGCTCCAAAGGAACAAAGTGAACCCAGTCATCTTCCGCTGGCAAGGAAACCCCTGACTAAAGGAATCAACCGCCTTCGAGTAGGCCAGTCTGACACTTGCTGTCGTTGAGAAAAAAAAAATCAAAAAAGAACGCCGTCACAGGCAACTGAGTGCGCGATAATCGCCGGAAACACAAAAATGAGAAAAACAAAAGGCAAGCGCCTATTCGGGATCGTCGGAAAACACCAAAGCTTTCAATCTAAACAAATACATATGGTGTGTGGACAACGGCTGAACCCGCAGCCGAACAACCATTGAAGGGTGTTGCCGACACTCCCTCCACGTGTAGCCACCATTCTGGACCCAACACGTTGCGAATAATGAAGCATACAATTTGCCCTTCGGACCCCCGGAGTTTCAAGCGAACTTTCACCCTTCAAAAGCTACCGAAGCCGATCCCGCCAGCAGGATGCCAAAAAAGGAAGCAGCCGCCACCGGGGGAGGGCCACCCCGACACTTGCTGTCGACGAAGGGGGGGGGGGGGACCTGGGGGAACCTGGGGGGGGGGGGGGGTGGAGGAGAACAAACACACACATACGCACACATAATAAGAAAGCGAAGTGTTCCAAACACGACGCGGCTCGCTGCTCCGTGTGCACAAGAAAGCGCCTCCCCCCTAGCAAGCTCGCTTGGAATCCTTACGTTTCTGAGCGAACTCCTCATATCCACTCGCCAAAAGCGAGGTTGGAGGGGTAAGCAAAAACTGACAAACGCAGGCCTACCGTTTGCCCCCTTTTTGTACTCCTCCTTCATGTTGCAGCCAGCAGCACACGGGACACGAAGCGGGGAGCCATTGTCAACCAAAGCTGCAGTTCCGGACAGTGCGTGGTCATCACGAGCAGCAAGAAGGAGCGTCAGCTGTGACGTGAGGAAGCCAACGGCCTGGGCCGTCCTCCGCAACAGGGGTTACCCATTCATGAATTCTAACACACACACACACACACACACACACACACACACACACACACACACACACACACACACACACACACACACACACACACACACACACACACACACACTGGGCTAGACTCCGCTTAGGGGTTACCCATTACTGAGATCACACACACACACACACACACACACTGGGCTAGACTCCGCTCAGGGGTTACCCATTACTGAGATCACACACACACACACCTGTGTCGTGGACACACTCTCGCTAAGGGGGGCGCCACGTAAACCGAGTCCGCAACACACACACCTGTGTCTGATACATGACGCCATTTCCAACCCCTCCCCTCCTTCTTCGAAAGTCTTATCTTCTTGCATGAGAGGCAGTGTTCTGCCTATAGATGAAACCAAGACTTTCTCCCCGCAGAGGTGCTGTACACCCTTGCCGCCACACGAAGCACAATTTGATCTGGGTTCGTCTAGTTCGGCAACAGGCAACAAAAACACACGCACAAGCACACGTACTGCCACTGCCGCAGACACGGCACGCACACTAGAACACGCACAAAACAACCTTTACGACAATGGTCACCCGGAGACTATAGCACTTTAAAGTGTAAAGTTCACTTAGAGATCCGTCTCTGACCAAAGTGAACTTTACACTTTAAAGCGGTCCATCTGTAGTCGTATGGGTTCTCCCATCCAGCTCGCCCCGTCGAAATAGGCACCGGGCGGCCCCTCTAAGCACTGTGGTAAACCGTGCAACTGTTGGTACTCCGAATTGGTGGCCGGCGGGCGTACCCACGAAACTCGCCAAAAACAGGTTCCGCAGAGTGCCCGCGCCCTCGAACCACTCTGGCTGCCCAACCAAACCCAATGCAGAACAGCGAAGCTTCTGTGCCAGAAAGCTTCGCGGACGTATCAGACCCATCGTCGGGTATTTGAGGGCATCCCTGCACTCCAACCAAAAACAGCAAACAAGAAGAAGAAGAAGAAAAAAAATCGAGAAAGGGTCACCCGGAGACTTTAAAACCCCGGAGTTTCAAGCGAACTTTCACTCTAAAAAGAACCTTTCGACGACGGTCACCCCGAGACCTTGAACCCCCGAATCCTCAAGCGAACTGCAACTCTAAAAAAAAAACTGAGAAGAGAGAGAAAAAATAGCACTAGAAAGGATCGCCAGCAGAACCCGCGTATGTAGTCCTACTCAAAAGGAAGGACGCTAAAAAACAGTCGAAGACACCAGACTGCACACCAACCTCGGTTGGTTGTCGACAACACAGAGAAAGGACAACCCAAGCAGCTTCCGCCGGGGGAGAAATCCTGCCAAAGGAGAATAGCAACTGCCTTCGGGTGGGCTAGTCTGACACTGTTGGGAGGAAAAAGAAGTGGGGGGGGGGCAAGGCTAAATTCATAGCGATTTCTTCTTGGTGTCGGTCGCATCCGTCACAAACTTGGCTAAGCCGTAGTTCAAGTGTGCACATATCGTCTACATCCCTTTCACTACCCGACTCCCAGCCTCAATGGTCAACCGAAGACCCTAAGAACACCGAGCCTCTAACCAGAACACGCTTAAGAAGAACCCCCCTCCTCACAAGTCAAACGGAGACTTCAAAAACTCGGCCGCTTGGCACAACCGTCGAAGAAATCCAAGGAAAGTGAGCAAACCGCGCATGCATCAGAGGTCACTGTTCTGCCCGAACATTAACCCCCCCCCCGTTTCCCTTTTGGTACTTCAACCATTGGTGCTGCACACGGCAACCTATGTCCACTGTGCTCTGCGGAGTTTACTTCGCAGATTGCCACCGTAAAAAGAAGCTAGAAAATTGTGGCGAGAGAGGGAAAAAATCCGGATTTCCCCCCTGGTTTGCAATAAGATTCCCCCTCCGACAACGAAAGAAAGAAGAAAAGACAAAACACTGCGTTCCTGCGAAGAAGACTTAATGATGCTAGCATCAAACATACGAGGCAAGGTTTTTCCTGAACACCAACCTAAGATTTTCCCCCCACCATGGACCCACTCCTGATAACAGCCTAAAATACCACAGAAGGAACGCTTCTCTGAAACCACCTTTTGAAAATTCCAATTTTTCAAAAAAGGTAAAATTCTACTCTGAAGTACCGGCCTCCTTTGGTTTCCACGCGTTTGTCAGTACCCAGATGGCCCCTGCAAGAATTATAAGGGGGGGTCACCCCCACGCTCCTCTCACAAACGATCTGTAAAGTAAGTCGAATAGTCGGCAATAGGCAACAAAGACACACGCACAAGCACACGTGCTGTCACTACCACGCAGATACGATACGCACACTAGTATAGGAAGGAACCTCTACGACAATGATCACCCAGAGACTTTTAAACCCGGATCTCTAAGTGGACTTACACTCTAAAACAATACGGCAGTGACCTGTGTGCAACGCTCATGTGTGCTTGCGCTGTGCAAAAAATGGGGTGTTCGTGTTCGTCTAGCCGTTTCCCACACATCCACCTTCGTGTATAGAGGCCGCCACCGCCCCCCAGCAACAAGCACCTGCGTCGTACCGGGAATGCCCGACGCTAGTAAAAAATGGCCACCCACCCCCCACGTGTTTGTGGAGGAATACACTTCGCCGTTCGAATCCCAGCCTCAGCGGGGGAGATTCTAAAGCTACACTACCGGTCTTTTGAAACCCTCAAACCGCACTGCACGACCACGTGACATGTGATCACGCGGTAAATACAGTTGAAACTCACGTGTTCACATGTTATGTCGACGGTGTACCCAGATTTCCATATGAATCCCCCAGCGTGCGAAGTGCAAAATGAAGAGAGAGAAACTCTCGCTCCAAAAAAAAAAAAAAAAACAGCACAAGATAACATCTTCCCATGTTGACGAAGGTCACCCGGAGACTTGGAAACTTTCAAGCGAGCTTTCACTCCAAAAAAAGCGAGCCTCAACTTTAAAACGGATAGCGAACAAGGCGTATCGTTCTGAGGCGACGTTCCTTGGATCCTTTGGCTGTCCCTTCTCCAGCTAGCACCCCGCGCAAAGAGCAGAATCTGTAGAAATTATACTGTGAGCCTGCCCCCCCCCCCCCCCCCCCCCCCCCCCCCCCCGCGAAGTTCATGCCCAGCACATAGACCTTCTGGATTTGAATCGCAAGATTTGATGAAAATTTGAGGGTGGCAAGATCAATGGATCTTGAATGAGAGTGACGGACGACGTCCAAACGATTAGTATGGCGCAAGAGACGAACGCGACGCCGGCGATGCGGATTATCGCCTGGTTCTTTGCATTCTAACTCGTCACAGCCTGCCGACATCTACCAGCCAGAAGGGTGGACGGCTGAAGAACGGAGCAGTTGAGGCGACCCGAGGAGAAACGGTCCCTACACACTCTTACTCGTCTCTCGGGAAAGGTCAGCGCGACAGCGTTGACCGCGAGAACATACACAGGTGGGTGGGGAGAGACAGCTAAGGCGTGACTAACCCCGTCCCTGTCCCTCCCAGGGAGCCACCCCGGAGCTACCTGACGGTGGAGGCCCACACCCTTTGATTTGTTTCGATGTGTTCTCTCTCTTTCTCTCTCGTTCTCCAAGGCAGCTGCGGTTCAACGATCCCCCTGCCTCGGCACCCGATTGCCATTGGTCTGCTGAGCGAACCGAGTCAGGTGTTAAAGGTGGGGAGACGGGCTCAATTCTGCGATTCGACCCCTCTTTCGGTCTTGATCCAAGAACCGAACAGCCACCCCCACCACCCCCCCCCCAGGCACACACCCCCTTTCGCAGAAGCAGAGATGTTAGGCTCTGGAAAGAGGGGAAACCCACAGCAAGAATTGTTTTCGCAAAAAAAAAAAAAAAAAAAAAAAAAAATGTCGAACCGTCGGCATTAGGCAACAACGACACTCACAGCACACAAGCGCACGTACTGCCATCGCCGCAGATACGATCCGCATATTAACATACCGGTACGATACCTGAACCCTATTCCGACGACGCCGAGCCGGGCAATTGTGTCCGGTTGAAACCGGGTTTATTTTCTTGTATACGCACCTGCTTTGTAGGAAATGCTTGAGGAGGCTGCCAGCTGCACAAGATCAACGGAGATTTTTTGTGCGGTGTAATGCCCTTATATCCCACTCAAAACAAATTTGTGCCCTTATATCCCACTTCAAACAAATTTTGTGCCCTTATATCCCAAACTGGGATATAAGGGCACAAATTTGTTTTGACAAATTTGAATCGAGGAAAATGCTGGAAAACTTGCCGAGGAGGGGCTTGAACCCCCGACCACTCACCTTGAAACCCAAGGGTGGTTGGCTCGACCATCCGGATACCTACGGCGAAAAAAAAAAACTTTTCGTCCAGCCGGACGCTGGACTCCTGTTGCTGTTGCTATTGCCACTGCATGCGTCCACGCTGACATTGGCAGTGACATGGAGACATCACGTGTCGCGAGTTGACGCCCACGCCTGGCACGGCGAGCCAAAGCCGAAATCGAACCCGAACCCAGAAGTTCTGAGGAGTGATGGTGGCAGAACCGAACCCGAAACCGAACCTCAACCCGAAACCGAACCAGTGCCCGATAGCCTCGGATAGGAAACCAAACTCGGAACTGAACCCAGATTACAAGACAGATGGCCAGAACCGCGGAGGACGGTGGGCTAACAACCCAAGGTGGCGACACAGTCGGACACTGTTGCCGACAGACGGAATCTGCAGCTCACGCAAGAATGGCTGATTCCTTCCTAAAGTCATCAACTGTCGTTGTGCCCACGCCTGCACCGCAACTGGTTGCACACACACCGGTTGCACGACGGTGGACACAGCTTCCTTCACTGCAGGCTTCACTGCGTAAGTGAAATCAGCTGTGACTGTGGCTGACTCGCAGCCGCGTGACAGCGGCGCCTTCCCTCCACTGAGCCAGTAGTCCCGGTCCTGCTGCTGTTCCTTGCTGCAGCTGCTGCTCCATTGTCCAGAGGTAACTGGACCAGGCTCCCCACTCCAGGCACTCGGAGTCGGACAGCTATAGCGATACCCTGTGTTCTGGTCCCCGAATCTGGAGGTGAATCCTGCAGACGTGCGGTGGGTGTGCAGTTTACGGCTGCCGCGACACTGTCCGGTCACTCAGTGACTGACACTGTGACAGTCACAGTGTGACACAGCCTCAACAAGGACAGTGGAGAATGACCGTGGTCACTGGTATGTCAGGCCAAGAAACGGATCATGAGTCTGATGAGATCAGTTGTCTCGCCTGACTCTCGGCTGTAGCATCTGGCCAGCTACTACAGTTCTGTCACCGCGATTAGCCCCGAACGTCAGCGTGGCACGCCGTGACACGCCGCACGGTCAGACGGTGCAGCCAGGCACCTGGCTCTGATGCGGTTCTCTTGAGTACTTGCTTGAGCCTCCCAAGTTGAGGCACCCGATCGGGGATCGAGTGTGGCCGCGGTGGCCAGCTTGAAGTTGTGAAACGGTGCAACCAGTCGCTCTGAGGCACCCAGAACGTCTTGAGACGTCTCGGGTGGGGCACTGAAGCCAGCTTTATGCCTACGGACAAGGAAACACCAAAAACGAATGGAACGGGCTGGACTGGGTCAAAAATTTTGGTCAAATTTTAGGGGTCCAAATTTTTGGGTCGAAAATTTTGGTCGAGATTTTTGGTCCAAGTCTTTGGTCGAAATTCTTGGGGTCCAATTTTTGGGGTCGAAATTTTGGGTCCAAAAATTTTGGTCGAAATTTTTGGTCGAAATTTTGGGTCCAAATTTTTGGTCAAAATTTTTGGGGTCCAATTTTTGGGGTCGAAATTTTGGGTCCAAAATTTTTGGGAAACTTACAAATATATGCGCGATAAACTGCCGAAAAAACTGTGCGCATACGAAACGTATGCGCGAAAAACTGTTTTTTTTACAAATATATGCGCGAAAAAACTAAAATTGACAAATATATGCGCGGTGCATATGTTTGTCAGTTTTAGTTTTTTCGCGCATATATTTGAAAAAAAAACAGTTTTTCGCGCATATATTTGTAAAAAACAGTTTTTTCGCGCATATGCCACAATTCTTGTTGGGAGACCCCTTCAAAAAAAATCCCCCCAAAGTGCCTATTTCGAGTGTTTAGCCTCATTAAAGCCATCAAAAGTGAATTCAGACGGGTTTTTGACGCCAAACACAGCATCGCGAGAATATGGGGTCCACAATGAATGTACTTCAACATACTATACAAAATGACATACACTCACACATTTGTAAAAATACCATGAAGTTCGTAGCCTATTTTAGGGCCCACAAAGTGACTATTTCGGGTGTATGATGCCAAAAACAACGAGAGGTTCCACAACGGATGTACCATGCAGGGTCAAAACCTTGTGTCTTTTTGGAAATGGCCAAAAAAGAAATTCCGGAAAAAAATTGGGTTTTTTGAATTTTAAAATTTTGGAACAAAAACTGCGGTAATTTTTGATGAAGTTGAGCAAATTTTTTTTTTTTTCCATTTTTGGCCAGGGGTTTATACGGGGCTTCGAAAAAATCCTGAGTTCCGGTCTGGGCGTGTTTTTTTTTTTGCTGCAACTGCATGCTGTATGCCACCTTTGCCTCGTTTTGATCAGCTTCATCAAACTGAACAGTCTTTCAACCGATGCCGTTCCGAGAGGTGTCGAAAGGGCCGCGCTCATGAGGAGGCTTGTGCACGGGTACAGAGAGGTCAGTGTGACATCCATGAGAAACAGCTTTAGGGCTGCGGTATAGCTGTAGCGAGTCAGTGTGTTTGCAACAGTTTTGAGCTCCTCGAGAACAGATCTGTGCTCGTCGTCGGCTCGGGGAAAAACCTCATTCCTGAAATCTGCAATGAAGCGGGCATTGAGAAAGGGAGGAGAACGTGCGGATCTGCCTTCCTGGGTTGGTCGGACCTTTTCCTCGCCGTAATGGGCGACAAGAATATCAACAAGTCTGACCGCCTCAGGTTGGTTTCCAGCCACAGGCCCACTCAGGTCAAAAAGGCTGAATCCCTCCATGACACCCAGGTTGCTCTTCAAACCCGAACGAAGGTCAGAGATTAGCCCGTTAACGTAGGGCGTGGCCACTTCGGCATGATAGGCCTGGACTGTCTGGGGTGTCACGCGGGTAAAGCCTGCTAAACCTTCAGTTGCGCGGTTTATCACGACATCGCAAAGGAAGTAGGTCGGGTGATTTTCGTGCAGAAAGTCGTGCAGGGAGTTGGCCTTCTCAACTTCTGAGTCCGACTCCTTTGTCCACCGCTCGTACTCCGTGTTTGTCCCCTCTTTCGGGACGTTGGTCTGCCGTCCTGTTTGCCGAGATGCGAGCCCGAACATGCTTGCGATGTCCCGGGGAATCCCCTCCTTCTTTGGATCCACACGCTGTAGCTTCTTTGGTGGCATACTGGCCCTCCCGTTACCGCTCCCACCCGGTAAGCCCCAACCCGAACGCTATGTGGTTTTTTTTTTTTTTTTTCCCCAGACCGGAAGAATTTGAGTTCCGGTCTCTCAGACCGCTAAACTAAGCCCGTATAATCGCCTGATTTTTGGGGGCCACCAGCCCCGTGGCAGTGTTTCAAAAAGACACAAGGTACGAGCGCGGAAATCCGCCACCCGCCATTCGGCTAGAGTGCAAGAACACAATTGCGAAGCGTACTACAAACGGATAGTGTTACAAAGGCGAACGAATCATGCGAGAACCTATGGAGGGGCCCCTCGACAGCTTTCAGAACACGGCATAGTAAGTCAAGAGTCGGATAAGCGTGTGCACATTCTACTCCCGTTTGATCTGCATTTTCCACCTTGCCCCCCTTTCTTTGATCTGCTGTGTGTATTTGCAAAACAGTTCCGGCACGGCGGGTTTGCGGGTTTGCGGGGTTTGCGGGTTAGGGTTTGCGGGTTTGGGTGCGCGGGTTGGCGGGTTTGCGGGTTAGAGTACGCGGGTTTGCGGGGTTTGCGGGTTAGGGTACGCGGGTTGGCGGGTTTGCGGGTTAGGGTACGCGGGTTTGCGGGTCTCGGTATGCGGGTATTAGGGTTGGCGGGTTCGGGTATGCGGGTTTGCGGGGTTTGCGGGTTAGGGTATGCGGGTTTGCGGGTTTGCGGGGTTTGCGGGTTAGGGTGCGCGGTTTGCGGGTTTGAGGGTTCGGGTTTGCGGGGTTTGCGGGTTAGGGTACGCGGGTTGGCGGGTTTGCGGGTTAGGGTACGCGGGTTTGCGGGTCTCGGTATGCGGGTATTAGGGTTGGCGGGTTCGGGTATGCGGGTTTGCGGGGTTTGCGGGTTAGGGTATGCGAAGGTTTGCGGGTTAGGGTATGCGGGTTTGCGGGTCTGGGTATGCCAGCCTCCAGTGATGAGAGGCGCTCTGCTTTTGTTGCAAAGAAAACGTATTTGTAGTGCGCGAAAAAACTTTTTTTTTTTTTTTACAAATATATGCGCGAAAAAACTGTTTTTTACAAATATATGCGCGAGAAAACTGTTTTTTTTTACAAATATATGCGCGAAAAAACTAAAATTTACAAATATATGCACCGCGCATATATTTGTAAATTTTAGTTTTTCGCGCATATCCTGGTATATTACCCAAAATTTTTGGTCGAATTTTTGGGTCCAAATTTTTGGTCGAAATTTTTGGGGTCCAATTTTTGGGGTCGAAATTTTGGGTCCAAAATTTTTGGTCGAAATCTTTGGTCGAAATTTTGGGTCCAAATTTTTGGTCCAATTTTTTGGCATCGAAATTTTTGGTCGAGATTTTTGGTCGAATTTTTTGGGTCCAGATTTTTGGTCAAAATCTAGTTGGGCAAAATGTTGGGGCAAAATTTGGTCGAAAATTTTGCCCTCGAATTTTTGGACGTTGTGGCCGAGTCAAAGCACGCACGCCACCGGCACCACAGGTGTCCGGTTCGGTTCCCTCAAAAGACTTTTTACACGACCAAACAAATTTTGTGCCCTTATATCCCACTTCAAACAAATTTTGTGCCCTTATATCCCAGATTGGGATATAAGGGCACAAAATTTGTTTGAAGTGGGATATAAGGGCACAAAATTTGTTTGAAGTGGGATATAAGGGCACAAATTTGTTTGGGGTGGGATATAAGGGAAATTTACCTTTTTTGTGCTGTAGCCCACACGAAACGCAGGTGAATCTGGGTTCAGTGGCGGGCGTAAGCGTTCAACAAATTCGAGTATTTCTGGTGCTCAGGATGTGCACCGCGGGCACCAAAAAGAAATTCATAGAAATATGGAATGGATCGATTTGTGACGGATCTTTCCATTGCCGCTCTCGGAGGCCAGAAAGTCGACCTATGCCGGTTAGAAAATCGACCCAAGGTTCAGTGGTTATGCCCACGTCGAACATGTCACAGAATATCCAGAATTAATCTGCAGGCGCCCCGTCGGAATAGGGTTAAGGAACCTTTACGACAATGGTCACCCGGAGACTTAAACCCCCCGGATCCCTAAGAAAACTTACTCTAGAAGAAGGTCGTAAGACAACCGACTGCCGCACAGCATCGTACACACAAAACGAAATTCCGCACCGGGGTTATAACTGAGCTAACTCACCTGCCCCCCCCCCCCCCCCCCCCCCCTGAAAACTGACCCCTTTCCGGTTGTAGGGGCCTTCTCCCCGTGACGGATTCGCCTGTGCTCTAGTAGCACGGGTGGTCCTGGCTGTGACGAGCTACGAACAGCCGCCTGACAAACCAGACTCACACCGCAGTCCTGTCTGCAGACACTCAGTTTCCGCGCTGATGATGGTCCGCCTTATGGTGTCCGTGGCTAAAAGGACCGAAACACGGCGCAGACGGGACCAGTGCGGTGTTGAGCACATACCTATTCCAAGCACCTTCTTGCAATCCCCCCTCCTGAAAACGACCGCAACGACTCTCGCAATCCGGAGTGGGAGTCTGGGGTGTATGACTACACGCGGAGACCGACCGGTCCGCCAGGGCAATTTGTTGTCATTCGGGGGCCTGATGATAATGAACACCAAACGGTAACGAACTCCGGTGCGGAATAATTCGAGCAGAACTCTCATCCCCTCCCTGCCTGAGTAGAATCACGATCACCCAAGGGGTCTTGACTGGCCCTCTGACGTGTTACTACAAAACCTCTCACTTTAAGTACTCTGCGGCACCGCTGCGTGAGGTTACCGGGTGCGAAACCGGAAGACAACTAAAGGTCCTTATCGACACTCTCTTCACGCAGGCATCGTCTCATATGTATGGACGAAACAGGAGAGAAACCTGCCGCCCGACCGATGACTGTTACCCTGGATGTTCCCTCTCTTCAAAGCTCATTTCTTTTTGAATTCTACATGCGACACCCTTGGCTTTGTTCATAGCGCACATGATGAAAACGACCTTTGCATCTGTTCTTTTTTACAGTCACACACACACACACACACACACGCACACACACACACAAACACACACGAATAGGAGGAAAAGGAAAAAAATCTACATGCGAAAATGGAGCACACCCGGGCCTCTTTCAAGAACTCGAAAACCTTCGTCTAGTCTCGTTGTACACTCAGCGCCGATGACCCAATGTGGGGGTTCGGTTGGACAAGCACCTGCTTCGTAGGAATTACTTGAGCCGGTTGCACAAGTCTCAAAGGAGGGAATGTGCTGCAACCCACACGAAACACACGTTGAATCTGGGTTTATTGCCGGGGCGCAAGACCCCACTTTGTGGTTGTATTTCTTTTCCCCTCTCTAACCCCGGTCGAAATAAGCACCGGATGAACCCAAATATTTTCCGCATACACACCTGCGACGTAGGAAACCCTTGAGGAGGCTGCCAGTTGCGAAATGTCAGAGGCTAATGTGCTGTAGCCCACACGAAGCACAGGTAAATCTAGGTCTCGTGGCGGGCGTAAACGTTCGACAAAAAAGTGGTGACTAGCGAGCCACATCCCCACAAGGATGTCAGGACACATTCCATCGCGCCCCAGCTGTCGCCTGCAGGTTTCTTTTTCTCTTGGAGGGCACGAATCCATAGTAGTGAAGGTCTGAAAAAGAATAATAATATTCTTTTTCAGACCGCTCACCGGCAGGTGACTTTAGCACTTTGTCTGACCGAGCAATTTTCTTTTTTTTTTTTTGTTTAAGCACCTGCTTTGTAGGAAATGCTTGAGGAGGCTGCCAAGTGCAAAAGATCAAAGGAGGGTAAACGTGCTGTAGCCCACACGAAACACAGGTGAATCTGGGTTCAGTGGCGGGCGTAAGCGTTCAACAAAAAAGCCACTTTGTAGTTGTATTGTTTTCTCCCCCTCTAGCCTCAAGGCAGCCCCTCGAGTATTTTTTTTGTGTCTAACAAATGCAATTTGTCAAGAACAAAAACAGATCGATGACAGCGTAATGTACAAAACAGGGTTGAAGGAAGTGCGCACAAACAAAGGGACGTAAGTGAAAATGCCCGCCGTTCATCGTGACGACATTGATCTTTCTACTGTGAAATGGAGGACGTGGCCGCGGTTGAGTGAGACGAAAGCTGACGAAAGAACAACTTGTGTGTTCCAACACCAAACTGACGATCATGTCACTGTCACAGTTTACATGTCCGTGCTTCACATGGAGATCCCTAACTCAAGACATACCAGGTGAAAAAGAAGAAGAACAGCCTGAAGAGAGGGCCCAACTCGGCCTGCTCAAAAAAAAAAAAAAAAAATCGCTAACCCAAACAACTTTCGGCGGTAGAGGAAACCTGCCTAAAGAGACCAACTGCCATCGGGTGGGCTATTCTGACACTTGCTGTCGTCGGGGGAAAAAAAAAAAAAAAAAAAAACAAAAAACAGGGGTCTCTGTGTGGATGCGTCAACGCAAGAGTTTTTGAAAGGATAGCGAAAGAGCGAAGGCATATCTTTGAAAAACCGAAACCGAAAAACCCTGGTTTCTGAAAACCGGGAAACCGGGTTTCAGCAAGTCCCCTGTCCATCGGGAAACCATCCTCGGTGTTGTGTTGTGCCGTTCGAATTGAAATCTTTCACTCCCCACCGCCATGAAGATAGCAACTGTATGGGCACGGGGCACGCACCGACTGGCAACCCTGCTCAACACGTGCATTCAAATCTAGATGGCTTACTACAACAACGGTATCGCGCAAGAAGGGCAGCAGTACTGCCGGAGAGTCTCCGCCAGAAATGCTGTCGTCCGAGGAAGGCGCAGGCACATTGCAACCGTACCGCGGAACAATGATCAGGGAGCCCAATGTCAGCACCCCTATTCTAGGCTTAAGAACGTGCCGAACAGAGGCAGGGGCCGATTGATGCCGAGGGGACCCCCAGCACGCGGAGCAGCCATCTTGCCACGTGCGAAGAGAACCCATTCATGAACGGTCACATGGAGACCCTAAAACCCCGGAATTTCAAGCGAACTTTAACTCTGGAAAAGACGGGTTGCGGTGCCCCCTTCCCCCCCCCCCATCCCCGCAAATAAAAAAAGAAAACAAACTTGCTCTCTAAAAAGACAACCGACGGAGATCCCCAAATTGTTTCCCAACCTCTCCAATTCCCTGGGAGCCAGCCTAATTTACAACGACTAACGTCTTCCCCGCAAACCCGGTGATAGTGCAAGCTATCGAACCGACGGATACCACCGCCAAAAAGAATTTTCTTGCCTTCCCTGTTTCCACAAAACCAGCACCATTAACAACGACCCCCCGCCCGTCTTAAAGTTAGCCGGAGGCTAAAACCACTGGCTTCTTTAAACACCGTCGCAGGCAACTGATTGAGCGATTATCGCCGGAACCATACACGCAAAAAAAAAAAAAAAAAAGGTTTGAGAATACGATCCTGCCCTTTTACTGCTCTTCGTGAGCTATCATCGACCCCCGGAAACGCAAACTGACTCCCCTCCTCAAAAGAACTTTCACTCTGAAAAAGAAAACTCATCAGAGAAGGAAAAAAAAAAAAAAAAAAAAAAAAAAAAAAAAAAAAAAAACGCAGAAACCCGAAAGGAAAGAACGACCCCTCCTTCCTTCCCGAAGATATGAGGAAAACGCAACGTCGACTTTATTTGCAGTCGCACCAGTACCCCGCCCTGTCCCCACCTTTTCGCTTCCTCTCTCCTTCACGATGATTTCATTCGGCTCGTACGGCATCGAAGGGTGTGTTCACCAAGTACACATGCCATGGCAAGCACGGTCTGTTTCCTCCACGTGACGCATTCACACTCCGGACCAGTACCCGGTGTTGCACCCGCGGGAAAACTCGAGCACCGTCAAAGTTGAGTGACAACAAACCTGATATTTTGCTTGCTCCGAGGATGGAGCTGTCGGTTGGCCGAAGGAACGGACAAATTTGCACTCCTGGTAGTCACTTGTCTTTCGACGAATTCGATGATCCGGTATGACCGGTCATCGCCGTCTCAGGTTCAAACGGTGTTTACCCCTCAGAAACGCCGCCGACCACGAGATTGGCCTCAGGGCTTACGCTCCACGTGTGGAACGTGTGGATTTCCACACATTAATTCTTTTTGGACTTTGTTCCCCCACGTGTGGATCCACAGGTACGCCATGTGGATTTTGATTTATTGGTCCACGTGCAGGGGAGTCTAGGCCCACTAGTGGTCAGGCCGCACAGCCAGGTGTCGCCAAGTCCAGTAGCTACCTAGCGACGCTATTTTTGCTTTGCCGTCGCACATAAGGGGAAAGGTTTTTTTCCCCTTACGAACCTCAAGCGCCCACATGTGGACCACGCGTATTTTCTCTGAGACCGAAAACGGAGCGTAAGCCCTGATTGGCCTGCCAGTTTATGGAATTCACCGTGTAAGCTATGTGTAGGTCTACTTTGGCTTACACGCCCCGTATGTATAAGATACATGTGTTGCCGCGTGTACTTGTCATTTGCTCATTCTCACCACCTACACTTGTCTGATTCCAGCACCTCATGTGCTGGTTTTGGTTGCCCGCTCCCTTCTTTTCTTTTCTTCAAACCGACGAGAGACGGATGAAAAACGATGTTGCATGTCTTGCCGCATGCTGTGATTAGTGTGCCCATCTTAGCCACAACAATTTGTCCGTATTTTGAAAACATCAGCGGAAAGTCAGTGAGCATTGCGAAGCTGAGTCGATGCATTCAGCTGAAAATGGGATTGACCAGTAGCGGCTTGGGTACAGAAGAAGCGTCTCCATGACCGTGGCGAGAGATAGTTTTTGTGTGGTCTCGGCTGTACGCACCAAAATACGATCACGGCATCCGGCTCGGATGCCGACTCGAAGTTCAGCTCACGCACACTGCTGCCGGTTTCCTGTTTTAGTACCAGTAGTACTGACAATTCTTAAGGGCCGCTCTACAATGTATTGGGGGGGCTAAAAGGTTCGTGGCAGCGCGTTTGATCAGAATTCCTAACCTTCAGGTTAGAACATGAAACAGGGTAAGCCCAAATGGGAAACGATCAACCAGCGCGCACACTGGAAAAGTCTCTGTCGAGGTTCTCGTCGGTGGAAAAAAAAAAAAAAACAAAAAAAAAGCCAGCATCAAAACGTGCATGATAGGCAGTTTTCTGCCTTAGCATCAACCTGAGACTTTCTCCCCGTTCTACACCATGACACCCGCACTCTCTCAGGGGCATTGTGCCCATTTTCCACACGAGAAAAAAAAAAAAAAAAGAAAAGACGTTAACCCAAACAACTTCCGCCGGTAGAGAAATCTTGCCTAAAAGAATCAACTGCCTTCGTGTAGGCTAGTCTGACACTAGTTGTCGTCGGGAAAAAAAAAAAAAAAGAAAAGAAAGGAAAAAGGTCCAAGAAGGAGGCAGCGAGAGAGAAGGGGAAGCTATTCGGCAAAAAAGAAAGGCGATCTTTACTTTCAAAACAATGTCGACATTCTGGAAGTGTGGGTGTGCATGAACGGACCTGTGAAAAGAATTCAGAAGGACTACACAGTCCAAGTCCAGACAGAAACTAGCCCAGCATCTACCTGGCGCGCCTGACCCAGCGAGCTACGAGGGTCCAAAAATACAACCTGCCCCTTTTCTTTTAGAAACATTTTCTCCTTTCCTCCTTTACTTTGATCATAGGTGTCACGGCAAGTTTTGGCAGCCGCTGCTAAACAAAATTTGACGTGGGCGGCTTTGGATTTACATCTGAATGACACCTCAATACAAAAAAACTTGTCGACAACTAACAAGTAAAAGAATAAAACAAAACTACGCATTTCTTCGATTTCTTTTGTTTTGTTTTGGGGGAGAGTTTTTTGTTTGGAAACTCTCCACTCACCGAAGCACCCCGGCGACTCTAATCATCCCGGAGGTGCAACTAGCTTCACCAAAAGAGGAAACTTTTACCTACCGACCTTTTAATCCACAAATAACGCTGAAAATAATACCACTCCCCCCTAAAACGCGTTAGGGGGAACACCCACCAATAAAGATTTTACCGCGGAGTGACACGTCACCCGAAACGATCAATTCCCTCCTTACTTTCTTTGTATAAGCACCTGCTTTGTAGGAAATTCTTGAGGAGACTGCCAGTTGCGATAGATCAAAGGAGGTAAATGTGCTGTAGCCCACACGAAACACAGGTAAATCTGGGTTTAGTGGCGGGCGTAAAGCGTTCAACAAAAAGACCCACTTTGTAGTTGTATTGTTTTCTCCCCCTCTAGCCTCCTTCGAAATGAGCACAAGGCAGCCCCTCGAGTATTTTCTGCCTCCTCCCCGTCACACCCTAAAAGCCTCTACAACCCGAGCAGGGGATTAGTATACGTTGCAGATTTAGACCGACGGTCTAAAACTGCAAACCGAGGTAGTAGTAGTAGTAGTAGTTTGAACTTGCTATACAGCAACAATCTCTGACGGTAGACCCCACAAGTAGTACTATTTTTCGTCTCGCCGAAGCAGCCGGAGACAGCAGGCGCAGGTCTTGCTTTACCTTTCTCTTCTTCATGGAGACCCGCCCCCGGCATCCCGACTGTCCAATCACGGTCGCGAAAGGTTTGCACCCTTCGTGATACGGTGGTTGGCCAGGCCCCCACGAAGCCTTATACACAACACGACTACAACACGAGGATGCAGCCGTGCTTAGGTGCGCACGCACCATCACAGGCCATTGGCTACTTCGTTCCGCGTCGCGTCGAATACATGATGCTGGCGGTTTGGAGATCGGCGACCGCAACTCAATTAAGGTGCGGTCAACAGTGTCGCCTCGTGAAGGCACCCCCATGACACCCCGGGTCCGAGGAAAATTCAAGCGAACTTTCACTCTAAAAAAAAAAAAAAAAATCGTCGGGGAAAAAGCGCAAAACACAGCGTGTTCAGGAAAGGTGCGCGCATAAGGCGCCGGGGGCGCTTGAGGGCAGACGGCAGGCCCGTGTGGTACAAGCCGCGGTTACTGAGGACAAAGTTACGAAGGTGTGTCAGCTCCGCCCCGAGCCACCAAAAGGACACGTTGACCGAAACGCACCCAGCACCCCCCATAAACGGTCAAGATCCGCAAACTCCAGGAACCTCTGGACTAATACCGTGCTACAACCCGAGACTTTTAAAAAGAAAGACCCTTTAAACCAAAAAGAACGCGAAAAAAACATCGACCATGCAACATCCAGAACGGCAGAGAACCTGATGAGAAGGAGCCAAGCACACCTGGGTAAGCTAGTCTGACACTTGCTGTCGTCGGGAAGAAGAAAAAGGAAAAGAAAAACTTTGAAGAAATAAAACATCCACTCTAAAAAGCCAAAAAGCATAGCACCGCACGCGCCTGGGGAAGGAACAAAACAAGTTGACACCGGATACACCACGGGCACGGCTTGGTGAAGCGAATGTCGAACAGTCTTCTTTTTCTTTTGGAAAGTCTTTCTTCTTCTTTGGCTTTTCAGCCATCCTGCAATATTTGCGCGGAAACTGCATGCATAGAGAGGCAGACGATGCTGTCTGAACATTGAAAATAGTATACCCGAGTAGGACCCTCTGCGATCTCACTGTGAATTTGCCGTTGAAAATAACCCGTCCGGAGCTCTTAGAATACGGAGTTTTTGCACCTAACTTGGTGAGATCTTGGTGTCGGTCACAAATTGTTTCGAACCTGACTTGCCAAAGCAAGCAAGTAAAGTGTACACGAAAGAAGGGTATCCTTGCCCCCCCCCAGTACGTATTAACTCTAAACGAACCTATTCGACGAAGGTCACCCGGAGACTCTAATATCACGGATTATCAAGCGAACTATAACTCTAAAAAAGTGTTGTCTCTGCAGTCCTACATGCGGGTACACAGGGGGCCACAACCAGCGGCGCCGGACTTACTCGCTGAAGGGGGGGGGGGGTCGAATAATAACACCTGTGTTAGTATTCGATTTGTCGAATACTCAAAAAAGTTCCGGGCAGCTGAACAGTAGCAGGATCAACTAGTGGTAGTACACCCAGGAAAGAACATCAACCTGCCTTGGCTGTCGGCCGTAAACAAAATAAACACGGATCCTCAAAAAACTCGAAACCGTCCAGAAAAGCAAGGCCGTGTCCATCCTTCGGTGGATCACGGCCACCGCCTGCAAGTGGTGACACATTGACGATCCTGTTGACCATGTCCACAGGCCCCGGATGATGCAGTCGTCTCTTTTTGAAGAAAGGGTTAACCCTTGAAACGCTTCACGCGGGGACAGGGTTAACTATCCTGGAAAGCTGCACTTTCTTCGTGTAATAGGGTGTCTTGTGCATGTGTATGGAAAACACAGGGGAGATCTCGTTCTCCTGCATCGGGCCGTACCGTACCCGCCATTCGAAACCCCGCCCCTATGCCTCAACGGTCAACCGTACCCCCGAAACACCGGCTTCTCGAAAATCGAAATCGTATGGAAAAAGCATAGCACCAACCGCACGTGCCAGGGGAGCAAAAAAAAAAAAAAAAAAAAAAAAAGGACACCGGATACAGAATCGGCGCGGCTTGGTGCAAGCGAAATAGGTCGAAAACGACTGTGCGGGTTTTTTTTTTTTTTTTTTTAGGAAAAGAAATTTGTTTCTTTGAAGACTAATAATAATCCGAACGACAGGTTTGCCGCTCCCAATCCGTCCAGAGAAACAAAGTAGCTTGCTCCACTTCATGTGGTCAGCAGCAAGATTAGCAGCTTTCTGGCTTCACCTTTCACTCCAACCATACGGCGCGCGGCAAGCAGAGCAGGAGCGGTGGACGAGAGTGACAGACACAAGCATAGGAGTGAGGATTTTATGATTAGAATGCAAGTTTTTGTTGGCTTGCTTTCGTGTGGGGTGGGGGGGGGGGGGGGGGGTGTATTCCTTTGTTCCTTGTGGAACCAGGGAAATTGGGTCCTGTTACGTGGGGAAAGTTCGTGTCGGCTTCACACGTTGGCATTTGATTATTGCTCATTTTCAAAGGCCACAAAGGAAAGGGGATAGGGATGAGGTGGTTGACCAGACGCCTCGTGCACACGACGGCTACAACACGGGGGTGCAGCCCTGCTTAGGTGTGCACTCAGCCATCACAGAGGCCCAGTCAGCAATTTCCCGCCCCGCAATATACAATTATATAGAATAACCTTACAAACCACAGGTACCTAGTGTACCCAGAGTGCCTAGGCTATGGCGAGCAACGAACAGCCCAGCATTTACCGCCCTTTCAAAAAAAAAAAAAAAAAAAACTATCAGCCCAATAAGTCCCTTTAGCACACAACTACGTAATAGAAGACACGGATAACAATCAGACTGCCGCCAAGGCAACAACTACCAGGACACTAGACCGATACGGGCTACATGGCAACCCCTGCTGAACATGCATGCACGTGGGGGGCCCGAGATCGCTTTCATCGCGAACGTGAACTCGGTGTCGGTCACAAGAGCCATGGACTTGGCAAAGCACATAGGAAAAAAGAGCGCGCGCTAAAGTAAGTCGAATAGTCGGCAAGGCAACAACAGCAAAGATATACACACAAACATACTATACCTTAAAGGAACCTTTATGAATACGGTCACCCGGAGACTATAAAACCCCGGATCCCTAAGCGAACTTGCACTCTAGTATACGCGCGCGCAGCCGGAGTGTATGTAGGCATTTCTGTACAACAGCTGCATCAGACGCAACTTGATCCGAGAGCTGCTCACCTGTCGGTCTCACAAGTGGCTGCCCCAGATCGAAATGTACACGGATGCGCAACCACATGTGACAGTAAACAGTAAAGTAAAAGCGACACAAAGTACGTGAAGGAATGAAAGCACACTGCCCAGACCCTGCTCTAACAGCACAAAAGGAAAACCCCCCCTCCCCCGCCTCACAAGTCAAACGGAGACTTCAAAAAACCGACCGCTTACTACAAGAAACAGTCTAAAAAAAAGCCAACCCCAAACCCGCCTTGACTGTCGACCGTGGGCAACAACAACACGGATCCTCAAAACTCGAAACCGTCTGCAAAAATCAGATGCCCCAAAAGAAAAAAGCCAGGCACGGGGATCTTCCTGACGAGCATGTAACCCGGTGAACATAATCAAGAGTCGAAGATTAGCGTCGAAACTTCCTGGCTTTCCACGCCGTAGCAGAACGACCACTACCTTACCCAATCCCGAACACCCCCCTAAACGCGTTAGGGGACTCCACAAGGTTTTACAACGGAACGACACATCACCCGAAACGAGCGGCACCCTCTCACTTTTCTTGAAGAAGCAAAAACCGAGCCAGCGAGCTTTTTGTGTGTGGGTTTTATTATCCAAAAAAAAGGGTTTTGCTCTCTCTTTTAGTGCGCTGCAGACCGAGCCCGCAGCCCGCTGTGCTGCAAGACCGCAAAGGGAAGGGGGGTGGTCCCGTGCACATCACAGGACCGACACAAGCGTGTCTCCCCAGCACCCTACTCGACATAATCGTTATGTCTTCCTTCTTGGTTTAGCAATGCTTCTGGTGTTTCCTTCTTTGACTGGATTACATGGTTTGAACACCTAGTGCGGAAATAATACAACCCCCTCCATACCCAAGCCTCTACGGTCAACCGGAGACTTTAAAATACCGACCTTCTATTCCACAAATAACGCTTGAAAAGAACAGCTTTTCCTCTAAGAAAAGCACGAACTATCAGATTCCAAGCAACTTTCAGGAAGGGCAAAGACTCTGCCAAGAAGCAGTGGACTGCACCTGGGTAGAGCCCAGCCTGAACCGGTGTTGTACGGTTTTCCGGAAAGTGAGCTAAACCGACTCAAGATGCCGTCGGGGGGAAAAGAAAAGGATGAAAGGCGCCAGTCTGTACGCCCCTACAGGTTCGTCGGAAACGCAAAAGAGGATATTCAAAAAAAGAAGAAAGAAGAAAACGGAACTCTTTCAGTCTTTGCATCCAACACGTTTTTTTTTTTTTTTTTTTTTTTTTTTTTAATAGTACATCTGTACTGACGGGAACATTTCCGGAACAACGGTTGCACATGAAAGAGAAAACGAAGCCAACGAAAAAGTGCTAATACAGGAAAACCCCCCCCAGAGAGGTTTATACCCTGTACACGCGAAGAACAAGAAACGTTTGCCTTATCATTTCCATCACCTTTGGTCAGTTGATGCTGATCGTCCGTTGCTTCGTTTATCAGTGCAAGCCCCAACTCCGGAAATGTTCGTTTTTTTTCCAGCTAGACGAGCCATGCCCGCAACACAACGCAACAGACAAAAAGGCACCGTTAGAAATAGTCTGAAAGACAGTGGATTTTTTTCCCCCTTGAATAAGCACCTGCTTCTTAGGAAATACTCGAGGAGGCCCGCCTTGCGAATTGCAGTCAGAGGAAATATGTGCTAAAACACCACACGAAACTCAGGTAAATCTGGGTGGGTGCCGGGGTTCAAGCTCAGCACCAACCTGTCCCCCTCCCCTCCAGCCTCCGGTTGTCCGTGGCTTATAGGACCGAAACACGGCGCAGACGGGACCAGTGCGGTGTTGAGCACATACCCATTCCTAGCACGTTCTTGCAATTCCCCTCCAGCCTCCGCTGAGATAGATTGGCACCAGGCGGCGCCTGCACATTTCCCATGTTCCCCGTCTTAACATTTCTAAAAGCCTTCTCCCCCAAAACAAGGCCTGTTTTTTTTTTCACAAAAAAAAAAAACTGTTTATTAAAAAGTCCGGAGCTCCAAAGTGCAATGCCCGGAGGAGAGGTGGGAAACACAACAGAAAACAACAAAGAGAAAAACTCTCACACAAGTCTAAAAAAAAAAAAAGAAGAAGAAAACTCCACAAAATCATAGCCACAAGGCGACCTATTGGCAAAAAACTGCCGTCACTAAAAATAAAATAAAAAAACAGAAAAGCAAACGCGACCCGTGAAGTACGAAGAGGACTGAAAACACAACCGCCCATCCACCTAGACGCCCACAAAGGCAACCCCCCCCCCCTCTCACAGGGCAAACAGAGACTTCATAGAACCGACCGCTTAGCACAAGAATCACTCTGAAAAACAAAGCCGGGGCTTCGGGCGGGGGTGGAGTGGAGAAATGCGGGGCTCTTTCCCACAACACAGCCTGCGTCTGCAGTTTCTCCTTCTTCGAGACATTGCAATGTGTTCCAAAAAATGTACTGCCTGAGCAATGAGCGAACCAACACCATACTGAAGATCATGTCCGTGCTTCACAAGCATACAAAAGGTCGAAAGACACCAATCTGTACGTCCACTCGGGATCGTCGGAAACACAAAAAAAAAACGCCCTTGCGAACATCTCAATTACACGCGCTGTCCGATGCACCGGCCTGTGCTGAAAATGTAAGTCTTCGCTTTTTCAGCAACAGAATTGACAGCGGAAGTGGGTCTGCACAGCACAAAAAAAAAAAAAAAAAAAAAAAAAAAAACGCCGAAGCACAAGTGCCGCGCGGAGGGGGAATGGCCGCGCTCCACTGACGACCCATTGATTTCTCTCTTTTTTTTCTTTTTTCAAACGGAGAACGACTTGTTTGGCTTGCATCAGAGACCGGTATTCTGCTCAACGTTATATGTCCGGATCAATCGGGTTCTTTTTATTATTTAGTGCTTAAGAAGCTCTAGAAATTATGGAATGGAACGATTTGCGACGTATCTTTTCATTGCCGCTCTCGGAGGCCCACAAAATTCGCCGCCCGTGACGGTTGGAAGATCGACGCAAGGTATCGGTGGATATGCCCGCTGCAGAAAACCCAGGATTAATGTGTAGTGCCCCGTCGGAATAGGGATAAATATTGTTGTCGCAAGCGGGGCATCGCATGTTCGAAGATTACATACTGGCGACTATATAAGACGATGCCCAAGAAACCCCAGCCTCCATGGTCAACCCGGAGACCCCTGAAACACCGAACCTTCAAACCGCAATAAACGCTGAGGAACACGGGGAACGTTGCCAGCTGTTTGTCTCTCTGCGTCTCAGCGGGTTCCGTAGACGCGCACGTACCCCCCCTTCCCACCCCCCCCGGTGATAACGGACAGTCCTACCTTGGATTGGGTCCGACGATCCCGCAACCCGATACCCTGAAACGACAACTAAGCGCACACAACACACCACGGTGAGCAAAAAAGAAACCGAAACAATCGACAGTAACCCCACAAAAAGTTTATAGCGAGCTTTCACTCAAAAAAAAAAAAAAAACTCGCCAGTGAAGTTCCCCCCCCTGACAAAAAAAAAGGAGAACAGAAACCCCAGACGCACGCCCTGTGCTTCGCGGTCACCATGGGGTCATTCCTCGCTTTACAGTCTTCGCACTCCCTTTTTTTTTTATAATAACAACCGCGGTTGTCATTATCAAACAGTGACGGTTGGCAGCGTACTGTGGGAATTACCATACAGGTGATACACGTACGCACAAACAAAAAATCCAACACTACGCATTTATTTGTCTCTCCCTTTTTACATAAGCGCCAGCTTGAAAGGAAATGCTCGACGATGCTGCCCGACAAAGAACAGAAGGGATCCCAAGTGCTGTAACTACCGAACCACGTGTTGAACGGACGTGAGGTCATGCGGGTCTACCCCTACACGACAAACCACACAAACACAACAGGTCAAAAGTCCTGAGTGAGAAAACAACACACGGTGGTGTAAGCGAAGAACAAATCAGATTGTGTTTGCATTGTATTTGCCCCTTACCTCTATATTTCCCCCCTTCCATTCGGAGTCGAAGCAGCTACGTCGAGTATTTTACTTCGAAGAAGAAGACTTGATGCTGGCAGCTAACATGCATTGAAAGTCATTGTTCTGCCTAAAACTGGGACCGAAAACACGGCGCAGGCGGGACCAGTGCGGCGTTGAGCACATACCCATTCCAAGCACGTTCTTGCAGACTCTATCTGATGCTTATCCTGTACCCGATCCACATTTTTTAGTGCCACAATCTTGCGGGTTGCCCTTCAATGTATTGTGCAGGCTAAAACGACGTCGGCAGCGTGTTTTGGTGGTTGGTCAGAATTCCTTACCTAGGGTAAATACTGGTAAAACGATCAACCGGCACGCACAAACAAAACGAAGCGCCTGTCTTTTTTATGTATCGGGACGCCTACTTGTACATACATGTTTCCAGTGGGACCTTTTGGTGTGTGGAGCGTGCGATACGCACGATTTCGTTCAATACGCATATCAAGCGTTCGCAGTCAGGAAGCGGTCAACATGGCTCGCTGCCATGAACGTTCGCGCCTTCTCCCCCGGCGCCCCCTAAGATTTCCCGTGGATCCTGAGTTTTAGTGTGCTGCTTGGACACGGGAGCCTTTTTCCCTGAGACAGATCTGTCCGTGCTCTACACGGCGGACTTCTTGCAGTTTACTGAGGGAATTGGAGCAAGACGCATGGCAATATCCCGGTAAATGGTGGCACTCCTGAACAAGCCCAAAGCAACAGGATCAAAGAATGTCAGTCACACCTTCCCGATTCTTTCCGGTAAAGCAAACGGCCACCCGAGGAGACCCGCAAAGTCTTTCTCGGTAGAGCACTACCTTTTTTTTCGGTTAAGCACACGGCCGTTGGGGAGTGAATGCGGGAGTGAAAAGTGCGGGAGTGATTTTTACGCAAAATTCAACACGAGTTCGCCTTGCATTTAGCACGAAAATGCGAAAGTGCCGCTCCGCGCATTTGCGGGTGTAATAGTCCCGTGCGTTGCGGATGCAAATGAATGGTGTGCCACACCCCTATTGCGGGTGTAACTGCAAAACGATAAGGGGAAAAAGACCCGACCGCACAAACGACCGCAAACACTCCCCCATCCTGTGGGGGAGTGCCGTGTAGTAGCCTGGGCGGGACAGTCCTAGCTGTGAACTAGACTCAGACCGCTGACCTGTCTGCAGGCGCTCAGGTTCCGCGCTGACGAATGTCAGCCTTATGTGTCCGTGACTCAAAGGACCGAACCGCGGCGTCGAGCACGCATATATTCCAAGCACGTTCATGCAATCCCCCCCGACAAGGCAGACCGCACTGCTTAACCATCAAACTTAGGATTCCCCCAGGGCAAAAACCCCGCACGACACGAAAAACCTCCCCTGCCTAAGCATTAGACTACGGTTGTGCCCCCCCCCCCCCCAAGAAATTAACTTCGGGGAGTGACATGTGCAGTGACATGTGCCTTAAGGAACGACCGGAATCTCGATCCAGTAAAGATGGTATCTGGCTCGGTGTTGTTGTGAAGAAGAGGGTACACGGCTAGGGTGCTGCGCCGACGTAGCTTACCTTTCGCCCTGCATCTGTGGACGGCCTGCCCACTTATGTTAAATGTATTGGAGGTCCGCTAAAGCCCGCCTAGCCTTGTGCTAGGCGTAGTTTAAGGTTGTACTGATCTACGAACAACCACTCACGAGCTTGTCAGTCCCACCGATTTTTATCTTCTTCCCTCCCCCTTTTCCGACGTTGCTGTTGGCTAACGGTTAGGTCGGACCCTTCCCCGGTGAACATCCCATGAAAGTGACAATGATGACTTAGGCCGATACGGGCTACATGGCAACCCCTGCTCAACAAAAAAAAACCCCCCCCGTATGTAAGGTATGTGGATATTGGCCGAAACCACCAACGAACACCAACAAAAGGCGCACACCGATGCTTTCTTTGTGTGACCACTACCTCTGAGAACACGCTGCGTATAAAGGACGTTTCCTATTGCTGAAAGTCTTCCGGTGACTCTAAATCCCCCGGAGTTACAAAGCGAACTTTTTACGCTAGAACGGAAGAACACGAACTTCTCACACCCTCAAAGTCGTGTAAAACAAGACGCAACGAGCTACAAAAAGACGGAGGCTCTTTCGTTTTGTTCGTGCGTGCCGGTTGATCGACTTCCCTCTTGTTTCGACCCTGGGTCCGGAGTTCCGATCAACCAACAACACACCGCCCGTACACTTCTTAGCCTTCACCCTTGTAGGGTGAACCCCAAGCACTAAATAAAAGCTCTGCCGTCACCCCGGAGACCTTAAAAAACCGGTTCTCGTAGGAAAATGACACCTATCAAACCCAGGAGTTTTCACCAGCCGCAGTCAAAAGACAAAATCAAGGAGAGCGAGGCCAACGGGCGGAGACCCTGAAGTACCCGACTATAGATGTTTCGGGGGGGAGGCGCCACCGGGCAGTGCACAGAGTGGTTCGCAGTGCATACCGAGCCCTTTCTTCGAGGGGCCCACATGCTCAGATGTATGGTATGGCCATGGCCCCCTGCTGCAGGAGTGTGCGATATGTTCCGGAACTACTGTCCAGCGTTTTATTTTTCGTGATGTTCCGGCGTATCGTGGTGTTAGGTGGGCCACTTCTGGTAAGCAGGACTGGCGACACGGGTTGAACTGAACCGAGAGCTGACTTAAGGTGTCCGAGTGATCGCTCATTAGTTCCCACATAGGGTGCTCATTAGTTCCCACATAGGGTGCTCATTAGTTCCAACATATCCCTGTGTAGGAGGAGGGTCTCCGGTAAGATCACTGTCGACCGCTACTGTGGTGCAGCCTGCTTTCACGAATGAAGACAGGCAAAAAGGTGCTTCTCCGACACTCTCTGCCAGTGTTATCTACCATCTATGCGAATAAAAAAGCCGCAATTTTTTTTTGCGGACCAGTCCCATATGTTCACTAAAATCAAATCCAACTGACACCTCCCTTGCCCTCGATGCAGTCAACCGGTGACTCAAAATAGTACCGACTTCAACAGCACGAAACCCTTTTAACCAACAAAAGTATTAAAAAAAAAAAAAAAACCGCTAAAAAAGATAAATCCATTATTGCCAAGGTCACAAAAACCTAAAAACCCCGGAGTTTCAAAGCGAATTTTTTCACTTTTAAAAATACCACACCAGCAGCCTGCTTTCACTCTAAAAATACCACACCACAATCTGTACGCCCGCACGGGATCGTCGGAGCTTCCCCCCCCAAAAAAAAAGAAGAGCACACCACGGGTTTTTGAAGCAAGGCTTTTTTCTTTTTGCTTTTCTTCTTAAAATAATGTTGTCGACAACAAAAAGCAAAAAGAATAAACCAAAACTGTGCACTTCTTCTTCTTCTTCTTTTTTGACTCGTACCTTAGTAGTAACCTACCTTCCTTTGTGTTATATATAGGTCGATCGCGCGTGTTCGTCGCTTGGTCCGTGTTTCAAGAGGGGTAGTGCGCAAGAACTATAGTATGCAGCAGGTGGTTAACCGAGTTTCTAAACGGTCCTGACACGGCTTATATAACTTGCCACTGCGGCAAAACAGTCCAGTGCACTTATAACATGTAGCCCTGCCGTTTCACAAACCCCGCACGAACTACGCAGCGGTCGGTACGAGAAGCGGCAATCGCGGATAAGGCAACGAGTACAGAGCAGCCGTCGCGCAGAAAAGCAGTAAAGCGACCCGCGTCGCAGGTGGCACAAAACGTAGAAGCCCGTGAGGCAGGGAGTGGAGACGAGGGTGATGCAAGACGAAGGGGAAACGCGAAGCCCCCAGCCCGGACGGATCAACAAGACGCAAGACCAGGCGACCAAGAGAAGGAGGGGGACGCGACCCAGAGACCCGGGCTAAGTAGCTTGGAACTAGTGTAATGGACCTTTCTCCGGAGGGGCTCACGCACTCAAAGATCGACTTATACGCACGAACTACGCACTTAACGCTGTCCTGCTGTGCTTTTTCTGAATCTCCTCGTCTTCCTTCTTACGCTGCTTGGCACTCCGTGCTGCCCGCGCCGCTTGCGGCGCGGGCCTCTTCAGAGCCGGTCGTCCTCGTGTGCGCTGCTCCGCCTTCGTATTCGGGTTCGCGCCCTCTGCCTCTGGCGCGCCTCGCGACACTCCCTTGCCCTGGGTGGTGTTCCTCTTCGAGCTCCTTCCTACGTTACGACGTTCTATGGACGTCACCGCCATCTCTTCCTCGCTCTTGGCCCAACGCAAACTCGCCGCCCGAGCCGAGGCGAACAGGAAAGGCAGGCGCGGTCGATACGAGAAGCGGCAACTGCCGATAAGGCAACGAGTACAGAGCAGTCGACGCACAGACGAGCAGTACAGCGGCCCGCGTCGCAGGTGGCACAAACTGGAGAAGCCCGTGAGGCAGGGAGTGGAGACGAGGTGATGCAAGACGAAGGGGAAGCGCGAAGCGACCAGCCCGGACGGACCAACAAGACGCAAGACCAGGCGACCAAGAAAAGGAGGGGGACGCGACCCAGAGACCCGGGCTAAGTATCCTGGAACTAGCGTGATGGACCTTTCTTCGGAGGGGCTCACGCACTCAAAGTCCGACTTAAATGCACGAACTACGCGGAATACGGGGGTTTCGGGGGGTACCATAAAGTAGATGCTCGATCCTATACCGATCTTAAACCACAGGAGGTAGGTGAAATCAAGGGGTGAGTGTCTTCGTTCTCTTTGCGAGCCGCCCGGATTGTTTCTCTTTCTACAATGTAGTCTAGTCATGATAACCAACTACTTATAAGAGGTATCACGGGATAAGCCGGCAGCCGCTGCTTAACGGCATGCACATTCCGTGTGGTCCGGGTACTTTAAAGTTCCCAATGCTTAACGGCTTTATCACGTGGGCGGCCCTGAGATTACCCCCTCAGGTGACACCACTTTATCTTTAGCCATACTTCAACTTTCTTACGAGGGGTGGGGGAGGGAATTCATATGCCGAAGGTGAGACTTCGGCTCAGTGTTGGATGACCACCTGCGGCAGAGCAGTGCGGTATTCACTGCCCACCTCCCCTCCTTCCCCGGTTCAAACAACCAGAACACCAAGAGAAGGCAACACGCAACGTCACGAACAGGGTTTTATAGGCCATGGTTAGCAGGGGTGCCCATAACCACTTCTCCAGAACAGTGTCCGCGCTAACGAAAGAAGCGGCTGGTTTCAGCCGGAAAAAAAATCTTGACAAACTGACCGGCTGATAATCAGCCGGCTGATTTTTGGAAAGTCTGCCGATCAGACGGTTTTTGCGACATCTTGGTTCACATCTCGCCCGGGTTGTGCGTCAAGCTGATTCCGCTGACGATGGGCGGCATGTCCAAAACTTACGCAGTTGAAAATCGGCTGATTTTGCGCGACTTCTAACCACTTCTGAGAAGTGACTTCTCCAGAACAAAAAAAAGATCCGATTCAGGGTTGGTTGTCCCTTCGGTGGTCAGGCTTGTTCACGGGACAATCAGGTGCACCAGACAGCATGGAGCTTGTCCTGGGCAGTAGGCTCGCCTGTTGCCCACGGATGTCGCGCATTTTCTAGCACCGGCAAACAAAACTCTGAAACCTGCCATGAACAGGGCTACCGATGTGGGAGTTTCGTCCAAAAAAACGAGTAATGCACAACGCAACAGCTGCTTCTTCGGCACTCAACAAAAGATGTTTCTAAGGCCGAATAAAACCCTGCCCGCAACGTCACGAAGCCAAAAGGAAAACTGCTTTGCACCCCAACACCTCAACACAACGGGCGCTCACAGACCCTTTCAAAAGCCCTAATTGGCCGAGCCGAGTTCGGACCAGTAGTCCGGCTTTTCTTTTTACCAAACATGCAGTGTTGGAGGAAATAAGAACGCATCGCAGGCCATCCACGGCGTTTCCTTGCGCCCTGTACCAAGAAACAAACGTCCAGGGCAAAACGTTCAACGGAAAAAACAACTCCCCCCCCTTCATCATTTTCCGGTTTCAACCGTGGTTAGCCAGTGACGCGTCTTGTTTTTATTTTTAGCCACACGCAATGTGTGCGGAAACTGAACCGCCCAAGTAGGACCTTCTGATCATGATCATTTGCCAAATTTGCCACCTGAAACCACGTCCAGGATTTGGGCTCGGGGTAGTGCGGTCAACAAAATTGTTGCTCGCGCCAGTGGGGCGGGTATGTATTATTGTGCCCGACGGCCGTGGCTGGGTTCCTTCTGTTTGTGTCGACACACTGCATTGGGTTGGGGGGTTGTTGGTGCCAGCTGCTGCCCGCTGGGCTTCCGATCGTTCCCAAGCTGCAGGCGCACAGTACACCGTCTTTCATTGGCTCTATTCCCGGGTTTCCCGGTTTTCGCCGTCAGAAACGATAGCTCTTGCTACTGCAGCATGCGAGCGGGTACACTAGAGCGGGTGTGCAGAGAAGTGCGGCCCTGGCCCACGCCTGATGCCGCAACCCTTAACCCGGGCGGCGGCGCTTTGGCATGAGCCAGGAACCTCAAGGGGAGCAGCGCGAGAGGCATCACCCACGCTTCAAAGGCCCACACACCTTCTTTCAGACTGTTTCGAGTGTTTATGGTTGTATGTCGGTTCCGGGCCCTAACTCAAACCCTGCTTTTGAAGGAGCACCTGCGTTCTGGGGAAATACTCGAGGTCGCGTCGTTCACACGGAAAACCAGGTACATGATTCCTGGGTTTCGTGCGTGGCCGTGTGGGCGTCCAACAACAAAAAAGTGAACTTTCACTCCAAACAGAAACGGAAAATGGCGCAAATTCTTGTTGTTTTTTACATTTTGCGCCAGCTTGAAAGGAAATGCTCGACGATGCTGCCCGACAAAGAACAGAAGGGATCCCAAGTGCTGTAAGTACCGAACCACGTGTTGAACGGGCGTGAGGTCATGCGGGTCTACCAACCTACACGACAAATCACACAAACACAACAGGTCAAAGTCCTGAGTGAGAAAGCAACACACGGTGGTGTAAGCGAAGAACCAATCAGATTGTGTTTTTGCCCCTTACCTCTATATCTCCTCCCTTCCATTCGGAGTCGAAGCAGCTGCGTCGAGTATTTTTATCTTTCCCCCGCCGAAGCCAGCCACGGCGGCGGCGCCTTCGCGTATTGCCACCGCGACGCGAACGTGCGAAGGAATATGAGCTGCCCGTACGTGATCAACTTGCCGCCCGGAACTCACGTCCAGGATTTGGGTCCCGGGTAGTGCGCTGCGACTCCATAGCGAAACCGGCTTCCAGGCCGCGGTAAGCCGGCCAGGCCGCGGACAAAAAATAGTTCTCAAGCGAACTCCAAAAAAAAAAAAAAAAAAAAATATCGCCGGAAACACACAAAAAAACACACGCACCAAGCTGAACCCCACAAACAAACAAAAGGTCGCAAGACACCAATCTGTACGTCCCACGGGATCGTCGGAAACACAAAAAAAGAGGTCGGAGTTTTGGCAAAAAAATAGTTCTCCAGCGAACGTCAGCTCTGAAAAATAAGGTCTAAATTTTTGGTAGAGCATTCTGGGCACCGACGGGGCAACATTTCCGGAACAACTGCACGTGAAAAGAGTCAACGAAGCCAACGAAAACTCTGAAAAGGAGCTGCACGGCGGAGTCACGCTTCAGAAGATTTATACCTTGTACACGCGCAGAACTAGAAATCTTTGACGAGGGAACAGAACAGAAAAGAGTGCCAACACACTCGTTCTACACAGTTGAGCGGTCCGTCCCTATCTCTTGAAACTGCATCGAAGTGCCTGCCGCTGTTTATCACAGAGGTTCACCGCCGTCTATCGGGTCCATCTCTAGTCCCTAGAGCTGCATCGAATTGCCCGGTGCTGTTTCTTCGGTCTACCACGGTCTATCAAGAGGGGATGGACCGGCTCAACAGTAGTTAATTCATAGGAACCAACTGCGTTGAAGAGGTGACGGGGCAAGCCGGCAGCCGCTGCTTAACAGCTTTATCACGCGGGGTGCCCTGAGATTACCCCCTCAGGACACCACTGGTCAGTTGATGCTGATCGTTCGTTACTTCGTGTCCCCGTGTAGGAGCTCCAAATCCGGCAATTTTCTTGTGCATGTTCCAATGGGCGTATCCAGCTTTCCACATGATTTTGGGGTGGAAACACACAACGTTCCTAAAAGAGTTTTCACGGGAGCTTCTTACGGCCGTTTTGCTGCCCTCAGACTTGGCACTCGTGCGCTTGTTAACGAGAAAAGCCCAAGCGAACTTTCACTCCTACCGGTTTACTTACTTTTCGTTTCCCAATTTGCCCATTAGGAACGCTGACCTTCGCTTTCACCAGACACACTCGCCGAGGAGCACTGAATGCCCGTATACAAGTGCAGAGCTGATGGCCAGGCCGTTAAGTCTCCGAAATCCCGGTTTCTGCTAGGGAACCCTGTTCGTGCGGTCAACAAAATAAACCACCCCCAGTTCTTTTTCGATTTCGCCGCCTGGAAACCCACGTCCAGGATCTGGGTTCAGGATAGTGCTGTCAACAAAGAAAAAAAGGTAAAAAAAAAAAAACCCCAAAAAAACCCCACTCGTCTTCTGGTCGAAGCGCCGGTTTTTTCAGCCGGCCACAACCATGATTGGCCGGCCATACTGCGCCACCTACCACCACCGCCCCCGAGCAGGCGACGACGAAAGCCCTGCCGCAAGCAAAAAGAAGCAACCAATTCGTCGGCTTGGCAGGAAAAAGAGAGTCCGCGCACCGTGCATAGAGCCGAATGGCAAGAATCTCGTGCGCGCAGATGTACATTTTTGACTTGTCGAGTCTTATGCTGTACACAGAACCGCACGCAGCGCAAAAGCCTACCGTATAGTGTACAGAGCATCTCTGGGCTCTCGTGGCACATGATGCAGCGTGTAGAGCACCGACAACACTGAGTTGACAGCACCGATGGGGGGCGCGTTTTTGTGGACAGCATAGCCCCCCCGTCCAGGACAGTGTGCCAACCTGTGTTTGTCTCACGTTCTCTCGACTGCGCTACCACCCCTATGTGCACTGCCACCCGCTGCTGGCTACGCAAGCCTTTTGTTTTAGACCGTTTTTATTTCTGTATTGCTATGCGTGGCGTGAAAGTTCGCACGACTCATTGTGGATGTTGTGATCAATGACACGACGAGTGCGTCTGTGGGATGGGCAAGAAGTACCGTAAATGGGCTTATTAGCGAAGGGCAAATGTTCACTAACCCCCAAATCAGCCAAAAGCCTCACTAGTTCGACCGTTCAGTAATAAAAACGGGGTCCTCAGCGTCTTCGTGCTAATCGGGGTAGCGTCCCCAGTCACTCCGTTGCCAGTTTCTTGTCGTCTTCTTTCATTACTACACAGCCAAGTGGCTGTGAAGGATTCTAGCAGTATGCCAAGTGCACTCAGAAGGCCCGTTTTAATTAGTGAACGGTCAAAAGTTCACACATTCTAAGCTGAAAACTTCACAAGGTTGATGCTCACTAATTAACTCCTTCACGAATAAACCCATTTGCGGTATAAAGAAACGTAAAACGTTTTTTCTACGCCCTTTTCTTCTTCTGAGCGCGACGAAAGAGAAGCCGGCATTCCAGTTCCGGCGACTCGGGTACTCGTCCGTGTGTCGACATCAAGAGTCACGGGCTTCGAAAACGCGAACGCTTCTGGTCTGCTCTACCTGTTGTGGGTGCACTAGTCAAGGAATTTTTTGACTTTTGATTGTGCACTAGTAAAAATGACTAGTAGGACCTCCTGAAATTTAAAAATGACTAGTAGGACCTCCTGAAATTCACTAGGACCTCCTGAAATTTAAAAATGACTAGTAGGACCTCCTGCAATTCACAACACACGCCAGATTTGGATCCAGACCGGTACAGGTTTACAACATATGGTGGAACCACCTTCCGCTAGCAGTGTTCCGTCTGTTCCTGCCCGCGCCCCCTTTTCGATTGGGTCTGACCACCATGCCGTGGCACGCTTTCGCATTTCTGCAGCCATTATTTCAGCCTAAACGAGCGTCCGACCACTTATCCCGCCCTTTCGGAGCTTTTTATGGGCACCGGAGTGGTAGGTTTCGAGGTTTTGGATTTCTGGTGACCCAGTTTGGGTTTCTGATGGGTTTCCTTGAGGAATGAAGGCGGGACACACGCCGCCGTTCAAAGAAACCGTCGAGCTTCATTCCGAACAAGACCTCTGCATCAGTGGGGAAGACCCCACGACGCAGCAAGTACAAATCACAGCGTCGTCAGCAGCGTAGCCATCCTTGGCAGAGCCAAACAAGCGGACAAAAAAGGTACCATTAGTCATCCTAAACACCGTACATTCCCCTCGCTTGCGACACTCGTGGCAGACACACGAGAATCGTTGCTTGGGGGGTTTCTACGTTGGTTTGCTTCATCAATTTTTGCACCACGCAGCTACTTGTCTATTTCAAAAAAAGTTGAGTGCCAATCATATTTCTTCCCTCATCAATACCGCCGGAGGGAACCTTTCGGAACAACGGCCGCGCATGGAGAAGGTAAACTAGACTCACAGCCACAGTTGCGCACCTGCCTCCGTCGCTTAGTCAGTCCACGCACAGGCCGCCCCTGCTAGCAGCGGCTCCGCCGTCGGCTCTGTCCCACAGCTTTAGCAGGCCAGCTAAGGACCGTAACCACGTATTCTGATTGGGCGAAGGCGGCATTAAATGTACGTTAAATGCGCGGGACGAGTGGTCGCAACGGCTCCGAGCGACCCCTCGAAGGAGCGGAATTCAATAACCAAAAAAAAAAAAAGCCCCCGCTTGCGCAGAAAACTCCTGTTTGCTCCCTGCGCACGCGAAGAGCAAAAATATTGTTTGCCGCCATGAAAATCGTCCGTTGTCTCGTTTACCAGCGCAAAGACCCGACCGCCGGAAATGTTCTCTTTCAAGTATGCAGGCCTCTAGCGTTTTGCGCTGCTCACGATTTGCGGGAGTCGGCAAACCGAACGTAATCTACAGCAGGACCGACCCCTTTCGCGAAAAGAAGCGAAAGAGTAATACACCCCCCCTCTTTTTTTCTATCCGTTTCTGTGAAGAGGTGCGACGCCCACAAGCATGCATGCGCGTCCGGGGGACGAGAAGGTACACACCGGACCGCGTGGCTAGCTTGTACACGGCGGACTCCCCACCGGTTGGGAGGAGTGAATGCGGGAGTGAAAAAATGCGGAGTGACTTTTACGCAAAATCAACACGAGTTCGTCTGTGTTTAGCACAAAACCCCCGGAGTTTCAAGCGAACTTTCACTCTAAAAAATTGCGAAAGCGCCGCGTGTGTAACACTCCCGCATTGCGGATGTGAACGAATGGTGTGCCGCTCCCGCATTGCGGGTGTAAATGCAAAAAGTCTGACGCAAGTTGTCAACAGGAAAAAAAAAAAAAAAAAAAAAGAAATAAGCAAAACCCCCGACCGCACAAACACTCTCCCATCCGGTCGGGAAGTCAGCCGTGTACAAGGCCTATGGACTCACCTGGTAGCCAGGCGAGCCCGCGGAAAGCCCTGGCGAACAAACCCCGACATGGGCAGGGGACTACGACGTGGTTGTCTTTTTTTTGTTCAAAACACCCGAAGGGTGTTGCAACTACCGAACCACGCGTTGAACGGACGTGAAGTCATGCGGGTCTACCCCTACACGGCATGACACACAACCACACCAGGTTGAAACGTCCTGAGGGAGAAAACAACACACGGCGGTGGAAGCGAAGAACAAACCAGATTGTGTTTGTATTGTATTCGCCCCTCCCGATCTTTCCTCCTTCCATGTCGGAGTCAACGCAGCCGCGTCGTGGTATTTCTGCCCCCTGTTAGCTAAGCCGGTTAATCCCTTTGTCTCCCTGGAACAGCATCGAATTGCTTGCCGCTCTGTATCACGGTGCATCGAGGTTCACCACGGGCCATCAGGTCCATCCCTATCCCTTAGAGCTGCCAACAATTGTGTGGAGCTGTATTCTTCGGTCTTCGAGCTCGCGCCCGCCCGCGATGATCAAGACGAGCTGGGTAGGCGAAAGCAAGACGCATCAGGGCCGTGTCTTGTATGCAGCGTCGGCTGCAAGGTGCAGACCAACAAAGCAGAACTCCTCTCTCGGTACCAAGGTGCTCGGAAAGACCAGGTGGGGGTGGACGGGCTTACATGGTGAAGTCCAGCCTCAGTGGAGTTGAAAGCTGGAGTTAAAAAAAGCGGGCGTCACACACCCGCTTTTTTTTTCGGGTGTGGATTTACACGCGTTTTGATTGTAGCATATCTGCTTTGTGACTCGGGCACACCCTCTTTGACTCCAGCCTTTGCGGCTGGGCCTCACCGTGTAGTTACGCGATCAGGTCAGCGTCGTGCACCCCAAATGCAACGCGGGCCAGCGAGGTCTCTGAACGGGCCGTCCTCGACACAGGAACGAGTTCAAACAACCCCCCAACCTGCCCACCCGCAGCAGCGTGTTGATGGGTCCCGCGGTCATTTTGCTGTCGGGCAAAACACAGGGGTCGTGGTCCTTTAATTAGCAGATCATCATCCCTTGAACAGCGGTTCGACGCAATGTTTCGTCGGACATCCCGCGTGGCTCGTACGCAGCCGCCTCGGAAGTAAACGATTCTTCCATCCAAACAACGCCCTATTTTTCAACAATAAAACCCCCGTGCATCTATTTTAGCCACATGCAATGTGTGAGGAAACTGAAACCGCCCAAGTAGGTTCATGATCATTTGCAAATTTGCCACCTGAAACCACGTCCAGGATTTGGGCTCAGGGTAGTGCAGTCAACGAAAACTCTAGTTTCCCTTTCTACTTTCTCCTACTCTGGCGGTGTACGGGTTCCTTCTTTACCGCTGAACCGATCATGCAACCGCGGATTTTCTTCGGTTCCAGTCTGCGCCCTTATGATGCCCATCGAAACCATACGAACAGGCAGCGAACAGACTACAAAAAGCTTCTACTCTTTAACCCGCACTGCTTCATGCACAACCTCCCCCCCCCCCCCCTTTTTTTTTACGGGTGTGGTCGTGGTGTCGGTCGCAATAGTCGCTTTGCTAGCCAAAGAGAGAGACCTAGAAAAAGAGCGCCAGAGAGAAAATGGCCCAAACTGCAACCGAATATTAATCATGAGAGGCAGGGTTCTGCCTAAACATTAAACTAAGATTTCCCCCCCCTTCCCCTTTTGGCTTTTCGCGGCATCGATAACAAAAAAAGATGATAGGGTGGATCGAGCCCCCGTCAAATCCGTGCACACGGCTACCGTTATGTGACCACTTGGACGGCCCACAGTGTCAGAACGGACAGCATCTGAGACGGAATGAGCAAAACCTCAAAAAAGAAGGGGGTTACTCCCGCGCTCGCCGGAAGACAAATCATACATCGGCCTAACCACTACACCGCACCTTCACGAATTTGGCCACGTTGGCGATGATAAACCTGCCGTCCCTCACTCTTCTCTGACTGTCTTTCTCACTGATTCAGCCGTGCGCCTGCGCCGTACAGTGCGGCCGTGCGCCTTTTTCTGATATCTTGCGCACCAACCATGGTTGATCCTGCAACAGTCATATGCGTGTTTCAAGGATCAAGCCATGCACGTCTTAGAGTAAACGGATTGTTGGCAGAAACCACCAACGATCGACAACCCCGCTTATACCACGTGTAGCCACGGTCTAAAGGATATTTCTACTGCCGAGAATTACCCGGAGACTATAAATAGCCCCCGGGGTTCCAAGACAAGCTTCACACTCCGAACACTTCCCTCGTGGCCGTCGCTGTAATTGAGCGCCCGGACGGCCTCCGTGCGCAAATGGTGTAAAACAATGCTCGCGTTGACACCTTTTGAAAGGGCTGCCTTGATGTTACTTCGATCAAACTCACACTAAGCTGAAAACCCTAATACACCACCACCGCTGAACGTTGTTGTGTCAGCTTCAGTGGCGATGTCGGGAGGCTGGTGGCAGCATACCCAAGCAGGGCATGGCCCCCCTTGCGTTGTCTCGTAGCCTTGTTTTGTCAGAGGACACAAAAATGACATTGGCCGAAACCACCAATGACCAACAACCAACGATCCTCTTACCTCGTGTAACCACACTCTTACGACACTCAGAGCACAAAGGATATCTTTCCATACCGACGAAGGTCACCCGGAGACTTTAAAACCCCGGAGTTTCAAGCGAACTTTCACTCTAAAATACAGCTCAAAACATCTGCAGACCAACACGAAGAAGCCTCTGGGCAAACTCCCGTTTGTCACATTTCTCCCATGCAACCCGAGACTTCCTTTACGAACACGCAGACAAAGGTCGCAGGATACGAGTCGGCGTCGTTTTCTCGGGATTCGACGGTTACTAGCAAACCGCAAAAAAAAAAAAAGAAAGTACCAAAATGTGCGAGGGAGTCGACCGCTCAAACGTTGAGAGGTCTTCTTACGGGTAATTCTGTTGCACGCCCACACTTTATTTTGTACGGGAAAACGGCCAGTTAGACTTTGCCGACACTTGCCGGCATCGCGGAGGACCCCCCCCTACTCGGAGTCTTACACTCCCTGCGACCCTTTTCCCTTTCCCCAATTTTATTTTACACTTTTCTTCGACGAAGACTTGATGCTAGCATCAAGAAAACTAAGTTTTCCCCCACCCTTTTTGGCGGACAGTTTACGGCATGGCAAATCATGGCTTTGTCCTTTGGGCTACTGTGGCCGACGCCCCCCCCCCCCCAAGCACGTTCTTGCAATCCCCCCCCATAATTACCCCCAAAAATATAAGATAAAAACACAAACCGACGGAGACCCCCAAACCTTTTTCAACCTTTCCAATACCCTTCAAGGTAAACCATTATACAACGACCCCCCATGAAGGCAGTGCTCTGCCTAAACATTAAACTAAGTTTTTCCCACCCCGTTTTTTATCCCGGCGGCGGACGTATGGCGGCATGGCAAACCCTAAAAAATAAGGCCCGAGGCCCCTCCCCCCCACCGCGGTGAAAAAAACACAGGGGGCTAGTCCCTCAAGGTTTCATTCCCCCCTTTGGGAGCCGTACACTCCCCTCTTTACAACTTTCTATTTTCTATTTTGCATCCCTTTCCGAGACGACATCTTCCTCGAAGAAGACTTGATGCTAGCATCAACCATGCATGAGAGGCAGTGCTCTGCCTAAACATTAAACTAAGATTTTCCCCCCCACCAAGGTTCCAGACCCTACCTGCGGAGTCTTACACTCCCTGCGACCCTTTTTCCCTTTCCCCTATTTTATTTTACACTTTCTTCGACGAAGACTTGATGCTAGCATCAAACATGCATGCGAGGCAGCTTTCTGCCTAAACATTAAACTAAGTTTTTCCCACCCCGTTTTTTATCCCGGCGGCGGACGTATGGCGGCATGGCAAACCCTAAAAAATAAGGCCCGAGGCCCCTCCCCCCACCCTCTCCAAAGTCTAACTGACACGTTCCCTACGGTAGCAAACGCTTTGTCATTTTTCTATGAAAGAACGGTTTGGCAGCGTGTCCATGTACCCAACAAACAGGGACTACCCACGTGCGCCCATCCGTGTCCTTCAATTCCTCGCCCGACCTCCCCCCCCTTTTTGGCGGTCGACCGGAGACTCAAAAACGTTCAAGCGAACTTTCACTCCCCGCGCTCACCTGGTGCGTTTGGCCCAGCGACAGCTGCACGGGGGGGTTCAAAGAGAACCGTGATCCCCTGCCCATTCATCTTTCAACATCCTTACTTCTTATTCCAGAACAACACAAAACAAAAAAAAACGCCGTCACAGCCTCCACTCACAGGCAACCGACTGCGCGACGATCGCCGGAAACACAAACCCCGGAATTTCAAGCAAACTTTCACTTTAAAACCCGCTTAGCACGAGAAACAGTCGAAAAGGGGGGGGAAGGAAAAGACAGGCGTGCTTTTACATGCTCAACCTTGCCTTGAATAAGCACCTGCTTGTAGGAAACACTCGAGGAGGTCGCCCGTTGCAATGCGCGATGATGCAAGGAAGGCATACCATGCAGGGTCAAAACCTTGTGTCTTTTTAAAACGCTCCCGCGGGGCCGATGGAGCCCTAAAATTTTTTTTGGAAAAAAAAAATTGCTCAACTTCCTCAAAAATTACTGCAGAGTTTGTTCCAAACTTTTAAAATTCAAAAAACCCAATTTTTTTCCGGAATTTTTTTTTTTGCCGTTTTCAAAAAGACACAAGGTTTTGACCCTGCATGATACGTATTCATCAGGCTGATCATCAGCATGCCAAATGACTCTGCACAAGATCCCGGATGGGTTCCAAACGAAACACGGGTACCTCTGGGTTTAGTAAGCGTCCAAAAGGAAAGCCATTGTGGACTGCCTCTAGCCTCCGTCGAATGTGGTAGTGGGCAGTACTTCCCGAGTAATTTTCTGTACAGTTGCAAACGCGCTTGTTCTTGTTCCCATTCGAAATCAAAAAAAAAAAAAAAAAAAAACGAGGTTAACTGCCTTCGGGTGGGTTAGTTTAGCCGTTGCTGTCGTTGGAGGGAAGATTGCCCAGGCTTCTAAAGCTCGGAGTTTCAAGCGAACTCTCAGCCTGGGTGTCGTAGGTAGTGACCATGCAGGTGATGGGCACACGTCCGAACCAACAAATGAATTCGCCGACTGTGCTGCACACGACTGCAAACACGAGCAGTTTACCTCTGTTCCTTGAATGGTGTACGAGAACTCTGCCTTATCCGGATCGTTCACTCCCGCGATGCCGCGGCTCGGTTACTGTACTGCTGCTCGTGCGAAGTCGGATGCAGCTATACGCGGCTGTTCGCTTCGAACTGCTGACGATGCGCGCACCAGCGCCGTACTACCAGAGCTGGGCAGGGCTGGGGAAACGAGACGAGAAGGCAGGTGCGACCGGGGGTGAGAATGAGCAGACGCGAGTTGGAATAGAGCATCCAGTACACGGTAAAGTCCAGCCTCAGAAGCCGGAGTTAAAGCTGGTGTCAAAAAATAGCGGGTGGATCTACACGCGTTATGAAAGGTGTAGCACACCCGCGTTTCGGCACACCCTCTTTAACTCCAGCTTCTGTTGCTGGACCTCACAGTGTAGGTAAGCAGGTGCGAGATCAGGCAAAGCTTGCGCGCTACCTGGGGGGACGGGGGGGTTATCCCCCTACGGACGGAGGACACATACGTATGTCGAAAAACACCGAGCCCAGCTGGAGCTCGGACACCGCGTCTCCGGAGTAAAGACACGTCAAAAAGATCCACGTTTGCTGCTGTGAACCGATGCGTAACGAGACCTCTTCAAGGCGCCCCAGGTTCCTCGTTTTGCTTGTCGTAAAATTGACTCAGTGTTTTTCCAGAAGGTTTTCTGCACCCGTCCGTATGGGGTTAAGTAGTATTGCCACAGGCCCGTTCGGAGATCTTGAGGGCACGCTTTGATGCATTGTGTTAACCACAGATCGCACTACGTACGCAACGTCCAACAAGGACTTTCGTTACCGTAAATACCACAATTTCTCCGTTAATACGACGTTCTCCCGTCATTAGTTTTGTTGTATCCGCGCGTCCGAGAGTCCCAGGGCTTACCCAAAAGGGTTGCTTTCATATCCAAACCCTATGCCAATTCTCATTCCTGTGCGCAGCAGTTTTATTCCGGAAATGCTCTCTTCAGCACAACTGTACTAAAACAGTCTCCTGCTCCCCTGACTTCATGCGAATTGTAAAGATGCCCTTTGAGCTTCACCTCAAAGAAGGCAGTGAGAGCGCGCCGTGCGAGAGACAAACATAACAGGGGAATTCCACATCGCGAAGTGCGCACAAACAAAAGACTTTCACTGGAACGTGTCCGTGTTTACTTCGGCGGACTTGCCGGCATGGCAAACCTAGAAGATATGCCCAGCCGACCCTTTCGGATGCAGGCGCAACTGCGTCTGTCCCTTGCTTTCGGGTAGGAATGGGGATGCGACGTGAGAGAACTCAGTATCGACCTGCCGACGACAGGCCCTCAGCCGGCCACAGCTTTGTCGCTACTGTGGCCGAGAACCCCCTCCCCATGCCGGAGGATGCCCGTCTCCGTGACCGTGCTCTAGTAGCACGGGTGGTCCTGGCTGTGACGAGCTACGAACAGCCGCCTGACAAACCAGACTCACACCTGTCCTGTCTGCAGACACTCAGGTTCCGCGCTGATGATGGTCCGCCTTATAGTGTCCGTGGCTTAAAAAACCGAAACACGGCGCAAACGGGACCAGTGCGGTGTTGAGCACATCCCCATTCCAAGCACGTTCTTGCATCCCCATGCCGGGCGTTGCCCGCCCAAAGTCCAACTGACCCGTTTCCAATCTTTAAGAAACAAAACAACTGCCTTCGGGTGGCTAGTCTGACACTTGCTGTCGTCGGGAAAAAAAAAAAAAAAATTGCGAATATCCAGATTTCTCACTGAAATACTTTGTCTATTGCCTCCCCACACAGCCCCAAAGACCAACAGGCAAAGCGTTTCGGTGGGCCCAATCGCCCCCACCGCCACTTCGGGTGGTGCACTTTAAAAAAGAAACGTCGGAGTTTCAAGCGAACTGTCCCTCTGAGACCCGGATTTCTTTATCGATTCAAGGTGCGGCTTTTTTGCGTTCTCCTCGCCAAATGCGTCATCCTGAATGAGCACCTTTCTGCCGCATCTCCCTCACCCCTCCTTTTGGGCGTGTTCTCTGCAAACGCCAGTCATCTCATGTGGAAACGAAACCAGCCTCGAAATAGATGAAAGGGAAAGTCCCCCCCCCCTGAACTTCTACGCACCAAACCCACCACCCACCCCAACCCGGGCTTCCTTTTCACCCCTGCAAACCCGTGAATAGGTGCTACGGGAGTATCTGGCAACCGCTGCTTAACAGTGCTCACGTGGGCGGTGTCTTCGGACAGCACCTCGTGATGTTCGCATCACAAAACAAAGAAGACAGTGAAATGGTCGTGACCTGGTCGGGTTTCGCTCGCGACCGTTTCCTGAACAATCCTTCACTAAATCCGCGGTTAAATAACCTGGCCTCAGTGGTGCAAGCACCACGCGCTCTTCAAACCCAAGAAACATTTTCCCCCCCTGAACTTCTGCGATGCACAACAACACGATGCACACGAAGCTTTGGTAGCGATCCTCAACGCGACCAATACGACGCTGGGGCCGGACGAAACAGGGACCCCCTGCCCGGGCTACCAGCTCTTCCTAGCATGCCTGGAGAACCACTGGACCAACTCTGCACGGTGTAATGCATGTGGACGCGCTTCTTCCGACAGTCAGGCGGTACAATGTCTGCAAATCCCTTGCGGGAGGAGACTGGAAGATTCTCTCTACGTCCACGAGTTCATAAATCCGGAGAGAGTGTGCGACTGCAAGGCTGTAGGCACGGTGGTTGAGAATATGGACCTCCGTCTGACAGCTGACTGTGTTCTGATGCAATTTGGCATCTACACGAGAAACGGTGCCCGGCGCCAGAATGACGTGGAATTGCCCCCTTTCTTCGGACCACCGGACCATCTGCTACGCCTCGCAGCCGTCGTGGTGCACATGGGGGAGGATACGGGTAGTGGACATTTCGTCACATACGTTGCACAAGATACGGGATGGATCCTCTTCGACGACCTGCGAGTTACTTTCGTCGACGACATTCCGTGGGGTGACGTTTACCTCGCGGCTTTTGTCCGGATCTCCCGGAGTGCCCACAACATGACAGTCCGTGCCCCGTCACCCTCCATGGTGCTTCCTACTCAAGATCGACTGCCCGACTCGTCTGCACCCCCAAATTCAGCTGGTAATTTGATGGGCCGACAGTCGGAAGGATCACCTGACTTACTCTACCCCCTTGGTAGTTCACCATCCTGCCCGCCCTTACCGAACTCCCAATGTCTGACACCGCATGGTCAGTTGCTTGAGCAGTTGGCGGAGTCCCCAGTGCTGCGATGTCAACACTGCTCCATCGAGTCTACGAGGGATGGCCAGAAGTTTCAAGGTCTGAGGGGACTCCGGGCGCATGAGAGACGTTGCCGACTCGCGGATGTGAGGTTCTGATCCACGTCGTTTCAGCCTCATCGGATTCTTGATTGTTGGCTGGTCTGTTTTACACTCCGCACCCGTTTACCCTGACGAACGGGAGAACTCGAAGTGTCTGTACGGGTGAACGCACACTAACATGAGAGGATGGAGGCACGCATATACCGCCTGGCCCTGTGCTAGGCGTAGTTTGAGGTTGTACTTATTTCCGAACAACCTACCACGAGCTTATCCACCCACACACCCACCTTTTACCCCTTTCTTTTTGTTTTCTTTTTCCCGCCCGATGTCGCTGATGACTAACGGACCGTCGGACCCGTCCCAACGGGGTTACTTATGGAAGTTACAATGAAGGCTTAGACCGGTACGGGCTACATGGCAACCCCTGCTCAACATGTAGAACGTGGGGGGCCCTTGATCACATTCATTACGGGTGTGGTCGTGGTGTCGGTCGCAATAGTCGCTTTGCTAGCCAAAGAGAGAGATAGAGAGAAAAAGAGCGCCAGAGAGAAAAGAAAAGATAACGTTATCTTCCGGAAAAGAAGGGTTACGCGAACCCCCGAAAAAATAATTACCCCCCCAAAAAAAAAAAAAGAAAAAAATAAAAACACAAACCGACGGTGACCCCCAAAACCTTTTTCAACCTTTCCAATTCCCTTCAAGCTAAACCATTATACAACGGCCCCCCCCCCCTGAACACGAAACTAAGATTGTCCCCCCTGCTATCTCTCCGCCAAACAACCGTGGCAACCAAACCGGATTGTGTCCGCGTCAAGAAGAAGCAAGAAGGCATCAGCCAGCATGTCCAATCCCCTCGGTAGGTGCACAACGTTTTTTACTTGGTCAGAAACGATTAGCACCTGCGTTGCCGACGACATGCGAAGACAGACCGTGCAACTTTTGGTGAGAGGGAGGCAAAAGGAGAAAGGCAATACCACTGTCCACAGGCGTCCAATAACAAACAAAAAAATTGTGATAGGGGAAAAGAGGCTCTTGGTTTTTTTTTTTTTTGAGAAGTCTTTTTACACCAAATGCCAACAACCAACACCATCGCAAGCAACACCCCAACCATCAAGCCGCTGAGCGGTGCATAGCAGTCGTGGTGTCTGTATGCGTGCGAGAGAGTTACCAGGTGCCCAGTGGAAAAGCGACAGGACTTGCCACTTGGCCAGATGCCTGCGATCAAATCTAGCTCGGAGATACGAATGAACGGTGCACCACACGACAGCTAAAAACTTCCCCCCAACCACCACCGCCAAAAAATACAACCCGCACCCGTATAGCCCTTTCTTGCTGTGTCGAATAACTGTTATTATTCGACGACCCCCCCTTTACCAGCTGAATTCGCAAAAAAAAAAAAAAAAGGTCGCAAGACACCAAACTGATCGTCCTTCGGGATCGACGGTAACACAAAAAGCAAGACACCAAACTGATTGTCCTTCGGGATCGACGGTAGCACAAAAAGTGCACAGAAAATTTTTTTAACTCTATGAAGATGAGTGAGACCAAGCGTGCAAGCCATCCTCGCTGGGTGGTCTGACACAAGCCCGGAATTCTGCTCACTGGTCTGACTGCGCCAGGGGAGGAAGGGCAAGCAAAAGAATGCCAACCAAGTAAAAACACGTTCTTCAGGGTCCTTCCTCTGCTCGGCAGAGAAACGGTCTAGAAAACGAGAAAGAGAGAGAAAGAGAGAGAACGAGGGAGGCTTCTTCGCGCAACAATTACCCGCCGCAAAAAAAAAAAGCGAACTTTCACTCTACACAGTGCAGTAGTCTTTAGAAAAACCAGTGACAAATTATCTACCTTGTGAAAATGGCTTACTAGTGCCAGTACCAGTTTCGAACTTGATATGCAGCGACGATCTGACGATAAGCCACTCGTAGGCATGCCTGGTGCACTAGTAAGAATGTCTAGTGCACTAGTCATATGACTAGTTTGATTTTATGACTAGTCACAGTAAATGACTCGTGTTTGGCATGACTAGTGCACCGTGTAAAACAAAACACCACCCCTCCCTTCCTTTCGACAACCAACACGGACATGCCTTAGAATGCTGACTGTGAGGGGGCGGGGGGTGTACCGAAAACCCTGATTAGCCGGCGCCGGTGCGCCGCGGTTACCAAATTCGCAAGGCGTCGGGATCCCTCAGACACTCTCTATAGGTCGCCGAACTTGCCAGTTCCAAACAACAAACCAGGTTCGGGGATTTCGTACCCTGGCGGATGTTTGCTGGGGTGATGGGCACTGACACTCCCCCTGAGGAGACATCCGGCAGCTTCCTCCCCAGTGAAGCGATCCCCCAGTCGTGTGCATTTCGGCGTACCAAGGTGGGGGGTGAGACGCACCATACCGTGGCTGATGACCACCCGGAACGTACCCATGCAGTCCCGTTCCTTCTTTATCTGGGTTATCTCCACCCCCCTCCCATGCTTTTCATTTCCTGCTTATAGAGCATTGCACTCCCCCATTTATTTTTTTAATAGTACATCTGTACTGACGGGAACATTTCCGGAACAACGGTTGCACATGAATGAGAAAACGAAGCCAACGAAAAAGTGCTAATACAGGAAAACCCCCCCCAAGAGAGGTTTATACCCTGTACACGCGAAGAACAAAAACTTTTGCCTTATCATTTTCATCACGTTTGGTCAGTTGATGCTGATCGTCCGTTGCTTCGTTTAGCAGTGCAAGTCCCAACTCCGGAAATGCTCCACCAAACTGCGCTTTTCTTCTCTCCTTCGAAAAGGTCGTCATTCAATGAGAGGCACAGTTCTGCCGAACTCTGAGAAGACGCTCGACGAAGGTCACCCGGAGACTATAAAATCCCGGATTCTCAAGCGAACTATATCTCCAAAAAATTCGACGAGTGCGTCAACGCAGCAGTATTTGATAAGGATGGCAAAAGAGCGAAGGCATATTTTTCTTTTTCTTTTTTGTGAGCTGGGAGAGCCTTCACGTGGCGACACTGTTGACCGCACCTTTTTTGATTCGCGGTCGCTGATCCCCCAACCGCCAGCATCATGTACTTGACGCGACGCCGAACAAGTGCTGACAGCACCGTCCGGCGAATAGAGGGCCACAAGAGTGGCAAATCGACCGGTCGGGGGGTGCTTAGCAGCCAATGGCCTGTGATGGCTGAGTGCACACCAAAGTACGGCTGCATCCTCGTGTTGTAGCCGTGTTGTGTACAAGGCTTCGTGGGGGCCTGGTCAACCACCTTTTCACGAAGGGTGAAAACCTTTCTCGACAGTGATTGGACAGTCGGGATGCCGGGGGCGGGTCTCCATGAAGAAGAGAAAAGTAAAGCAAGACCTGCCCCTGCGCCTGCTGTCTCCGGCTGCTTCGGCAGACGACACACTACTACTACTACTAGTGCAGTCTATTGCCACAGATTGTTGCTGCATAACAAGTTCAAACTACTACTACTGAGCTGGGAGAAGGCTGGCTCGTCTTTTAACCGCAGGAAACTTGCGTGAAAACGGAACAGCCCCGACCCCACCTCTCTCATTCTCACCCACACACACACACACCCACTGTCTCTCTCTCTCTCTCTCCCCTCGCGGATGCAAGCTACAAACAACCATCTGAAGAACCACCTGGCTCACATCGCTCTCCTGTAGGCAAACGCTTAGGTTCCATGCTAAAGATGGTCCGCCTAATGTGTCCGTGGCTAAAGGGACCGAAACACGGTGCAGGTGGGACACTTGTGTTGAGCACGCACAATTTCAAACAAGCTCTTGCACATCTTTTTCTCCCCCCCTTCTCTCTCCCTCTCTCTCTCTCTCTCTCTCTCCAACAGTGATAATTTCAATGAGAAGGCCAAGTTCTTTTTTGCTGGTCTAAATCTGCACAGCGTTTCCTCTGAAAACCCCACGGCTACCGAATAAAATTACTGCCCGCCTGTCGGACTGGGCATCCTCAACGTGAGAGGAGCAGGGCACTCCCCACCAACTATCTTACACTGCTAAAACCACAACAATAAGTCGAAACAACCCACACCCACATAGCCCATACTTGCCCTAAGAGAACCAATTTGACAAAGGTCACACGGAGACCCTAAACCCCCGGAATCTCAAGCGAACTTTAACTCTAAAAAAGAAAACACTGAGAAATGCTTGAGCAATGAGCGAACCAACACCATACATACGAAAGATCATGTCACCGGTTCAATTTACATGTCCGTGCTTCCCGAACACAAGACAACCCAGGTAAAAAGGAAAAAAAAAGAAACCTCCCTGAAGAGAGGGCCCAAACTTGGTGGGAGGTATATTTTTTTGTATAAGCACCTGCTTTGTAGGAAATGCTTGAGGAGACTGCCAGTTGCGATAGATCAAAGGAGGTAAATGTGCTGTAGCCCACACGAAACACAGGTGAATCTGGGTTTAGTGGCGGGTGTAAGCGTTCAACAAAAAAGATCCACTTTGTAGTTGTATTGTTTTCTCCCCCTCTAGCCTCCTTCGAAATGAGCACAAGGCAGTCCCTCGAGTATTTTGTTTGCATCAAACATGAGAGGCAGTGTGTACTGCCCTGCCCACGAAATCAACTTCCCCGCTCCTCACCGCCATTCACGAAGCATTTGTTTACACCTTCAAATTGAAGAGAAAAAAAAAAAAAAAAAAGGGAGACGAAACAATTTTTTTTGAATCCAAGCACCTCTCGGTGGAGAAAACGTGCCCGAGGGAAGCAACCGTCTCTGCTGCGCTGGTCTGACACTCGCTGTCGATGGGGAAAATGCAAAAGTAGAGTCGCAAGAAGTAGTAAAAAGGCGGAAAAAAAAAAGAAACCCGGGGAGGGGGGGGGAGGAAAGAAAGCTAGCCCCCAAACAGCACGTGTCGGCAGAGAAAACCTGCCGAAAAAGGCCAAGTTTCTTTTTTCTGGGCTTGGGGAGGGGGGTGGGAGGGGGGCGAAAGCATACGGGCGCGGGCGTGGAAACGACTGCAATTCGAGCGGCGAAAACGCCAGTGCACAAACCGATACACGTCACACACTCGGGCTAGCCGGCGGTTTTCCGATAACGGGTGACCGTTGCGACTGGGGTCTGCTGTGATCAAGCATCTGCCGCATTCCCGGCCCGGGGGGCACCCCTCGTCAGTTCCTGCTGTTCCTTGCACCCGCGACCGAAGGACAAAAAAAAGGAAAAGTCACACACACGAAACAGTCTAAAAAGTACGACATATATCGTCGACCGCACAAAAAGGTATGTGGACAATGGCCGAAACCACCAATGACCAACAACTAAGGTACCCACCGATCCTCTTACCTCGTGTAACCACCACTCTCACGACACTCAGAGCACAAAGGATATCTTCCCATAACGACGAAGGTCACCCGGAGACTCTAACACCCCGGAGTTTCAAGCGAACTTTCACTCTAAAAAAAAAAAAAAAAAAAAAAAAAAAAAAAAACTTCCGCCGGTAGAGTAAGCCTGCCTAAAGAAAACAACTGCCTTCGGGTGGGCTAGTCTGACACTTGCTGTCGTCGGGGAAAAAAAAAAAAAAAAAAAACGGGATCGACGGTAACACAAATACATTTCCGGAGTTGGGGCTTGCACTGGCATACGAAGTAACGGACGATCAACATCAAGTGACCAAAGGCGAGGAAAATGTGATCAGGCACGGTACAAAGCTCCCTGGAGGAATTCGAGGCTGAAAGAAGGGGGAAGGTGCGACTGACGTTCGTTGATCCTGCTGGGTTTGGGCTAATCAGTAACACCGGCGCTATAGGAAACCGCCTCCTGCCAAACTCTCCTTGTGTTGGTTCGACCGCTTCTAGACTTTCTAAGCGATCCCGGGAGCGCGCGCGCCTTGGCGTCATCCCCGACTGCAAATCCTGCAGCCGCCGTACGACGTCCTCCACGTCGGCCCCTCTTTCTCGTCGCTCTGCTGCTCGTTCCAGCCCTAGGTACGTCTCGACGTTCTTGAACGTCCCGTGAGCCGCTGGGCGGTGCTGGATCCTTCTATGCGCTTTGCTCACAGTGAACTACAGGAGTTTCCTGAGCCCAGCACAGAAAAACTAGTCTAGCACTTTTATTGTTGGCTTCGCTGTTCGTGTGCAAACCGTTGCTCCGGAAAAGTTCCCGTCGGTACGAATGTATTAAAAACGAGATCCGTAGAGAGACGGTTCGAAGGGTGGAAGGTCAGAGAGGAGACCATGGACGTGGCGGCGAAGGTGCCGGAACAAGTCTCAGGGCTGGGAGTTCCACCTTCAAGTGGGGGAGGGTTGTCTTTGACAGGGCGTTGCTCACCCGCCGCAGGTCCCCCCTCTGCCTGGGGCTCATCCTGGCTGGCCTCCCCGTCAGTGGTCGTGCCAGGTACGAGGTCCTGCCAGGTGAAGCCCGGCCTTAGAAGCTGGAGCTGCCGGGTGGGTAAAAAGCGGGCGTTTCAAGTACGAAGAACGGGGTCGAAAGTTTGAGAAAGGCAAAGGAAACGTGAGCAAGCAAATGCAAACCGAAGTTGCCAGGCGTCAGACTACAACACACATCCCGCCAGCCACGGGCTCACAAGGGTCTGAAGCACACCACAGGCACTCGCTGTTGTTGTGGGGGAAAAAAAGAACAGGAAAACAAGCACGGTACAAAGCAAATTCCAGAAGAGGAAACATGCAGACCCCCCCTTCACCCCCCTACTACTACAACTACTGCTACTTCTGTTGTGCAGTCTATCGTCACAGGTTGTTGCTGCATAACAAGTTCAAACTACTACAACTACTGCTACTTTAAAAAATAAGATTCTCCGAACCCCCCGCAAGCAAGAAAATGAGAAAGGAGAAAAAGAAGAAGAAGAAAAAATCCGAAGAAAGAAAGGCGCACATCGCAACATTTCTTCCGGACACGAGTCAGTGCTCGCGATCAGCCGGCTAGCTGGAGCAGTGCGGTGTAGACCGGTCGCATGCTGAGTGCCTGCCTGATCACCTGACCAATCACTCTCTCAAAGCCGATCCGTCAAAGGATCGGTCCCCACCAGCTTGGGCGAAGGGGGGGGCTACGAAAAAGCCAGTTTCCGCCGGAAAACTGGTACGACCTAAAAGTAAAAAAAGAAAACAATGAAAATCCCGCCGTCACAAGTCAAACGGAGACTTCAAAAAAAAAAAAAAAAGAAAAAAAGAACAAGAAAAACCCCGCCCGACGAAAACTAACAAGAAATCCACACACGGCAACGAACCCGCTAAGATGGGACAAACCAGTGGGCTAGTCTTGACACTTGCTGTCGCCGAAACCACAAAAAATAGAGCAACATCACCAAAACTCCTTGCCAAACAAACGAAGGTCGCAAGACACCAAACTGATCGTCCTTCGGGATCGACGGCAACACAAAAGGAAAGAGAAGAATTAACGCCCATTGTTTCTAAACCCCCCACGTGTTCGACGAGTAGGCTCATGTACCCTATGCCCCTATGCTGCCGTGCAGTGGGTCGCAGTTCAGTCGAGAGAACACGAGACGAACTCCCTTCTAACCCACTGTATGGTGCGCAGGAGTTTCTGCCCCTCCTCCATTCATCCCGTACATACACATTTCACTCTACCATTGCAACAGGGAAGATGCAGTTTGAAGTAGACACGAGGCATCGGCACACTCTGCCAAAGGACAGCACTCACTAGTGCAACTCAACAGAGTGAGCTGAGCCAATTCACCTCCTGCCCGATCGAATGTCAAGCCTTGTAGAACTGAGCCAGTCCATCCCTATCTCTTGAAAATGTATCGAAGTGCCTGCCGCTGTTTATCACAGTGAATCACGGTCCACCACGGTCTATCAGGTCCATCCCTAGTCCCCAGAGCTGCATCGAATTGCCCGGTGCTGTATTCTTCGGTTTATCACGTCTATCAAGAGGAGATGGACCGGCTCAGTTCTATAAGTTTCACGTTCTGTATTTGAGTTTCGTAACTGCCGGAATCGTTTGGGTTAGAATGCAAAGAATCTGTGGCGTTATAATCTGCGCCTTACCACGTAATCGAGGTCGCTTTCAGGGGGTAGGTGAATTGGCTCAGTGAGCCGTCAAGTTCCGAGGGACGCGACACAACCTTTTGACCAAGAAGAAGGAAACTCTAAAATAAACGCGATAAAACGTCTAGGAACTCTAGAAGAAATGTGTAGGGTACGTGGATAGTGGCTGAAAGGCCGACAGCAAAAGGGTGGCCTATGCTTACCCCTCGTGTAACTACCCACTTTTGAATACGGATATCCTTATTGCCGAAAATCACCCGGGAGACAGTAAAACCCGGAGTTTCATAGCGTCTGTCACTTTGATACACACTTACACACACATACACATACACACACACACACGCACGCACACACACAGTCAAGGCACCACACCCAGTTGAACACGGACCCCTACTCGCAACCTGCGGGAGCATTGAGTTCTGTATAGTGCAAGTGCCATCAAGGCAGGCGAGCACGGTTCACGGGCTAGTGGGACTTTACGACGTCGTCCGTCGGGAGAGTCAACGATGATGAGGATGAGGCCAAGCTGGTCATTTCCGAGTCAAGTTCTATTCCCGCTCGCTTTCGCGGTGCGGACTTTCCGGGCCGTTTTGGCTGTTTCCGGGTCGACGACGGGGAAGAAGTCAGTGCTACCACTGGATGGATTATGGCTGAACGCCTCTAAGCCAGAACCCAGTCTAGAGGAATGCGTGAGTTACTCAGCGCACATCGGATTTATCGGGCCACGACTAGCTTCGACGAACGGCAACTTCCAAATTCACATCCAGATCCCGTGTCTCCAACCGGGTCTATACGAGTCCGAATGGACCGGCGGGCGTAACGCACTGAGGAGCCTTGTTGTTCCGAGGGTTCGAGCCTTATGGCCGGTTCCTACGGTTATCTCCTGGTTCGGCTCCACTCGAAAGAGTGGGGTTGGATCAGGAGAAACCCGGATGTGAATTTGGAAAAAAGTGATGAATCCACCCAGAGTCTCTTGATGTTGGTCAATTTGAATGGAATGGAATGAATGGTTGAATCATCATATTTAAGGCAAAACGAAAAGCGGATCTCAAGCGGAATCTCTCTTGATCTCCGGCCGCACCTTACCGAACCTGCCTCTTTTCTCTCTCCACGCTCGTATGATTCCCTGAGATGTTCGCTTCAGGCATTCCATTTCGTGATCGAGCGTAGAGTTGTTCGTGGCCTGCGGCGATCGCTTCGATCTTCGTGGCTTCCCTGTCGGGGATGCGAGCTTCGAGGACTCCTGCAGGGGTTGCTTCCGCCCCCTTCCGGGGAGCATCCTGCGGGAGCATCGGCGGTTACTTGAAGCTGAAGGAGTCGTGGACGCCTCTCGCACAGGAAGGCACCACAAAATGAAAACAGGTCTACAACACACACCACACACACACAATGCAGGTAGTGCGTCAAAAAGCGCCTACCGGCGGAGACCTGCTGTCGCCTCAAGCAGCATCATCACGGATCGGATGGATGCACTTTTGCACAGCTCACAGACTAGGACGCTGCGGCGATTGCGTAGTAGCAAACGAAGCATTAGCCAGCTGCTGCCCGAAGCACCATGCAAACAGAAGAGCGAACAGAGACCCCCACTCCCAGCCCGGGGGTGCATCGGCCGTTACCTAGCCAAAAATGAGCGTGGTCGTACTTTCGTGACCACGTTAAAAGGGGTCCGCAACACACACACATACACACACACACACACGCACACATATACACAAGATACTGAAACTGGCACGAAAACAGACTTCAAAAATGCAAAAAAAAAAAGACCTACACGCACCGCAACTCTCCCATTTTCTTGTCAGTCGACTCCTAGTCATTTACCCCCCCTCTAAACATTAAACTAAAAAAGAATTCCCCTCTCCCGCCTCCGACAAAAATTACATATCTAACGTCGCCCGGTGACTCGTGAAACCACCGAACTAATCCACAAATATAGCGCCAATGGAGCGCGAGCAGGGCTCCCTTTGAGAAAAAATAAGACGCGTCACTGGCTATCCACGGTTACCGGAAAATGATGAGGGGAGGGAATTGTTTTTTTGTATAGGCACCTGCTTTGTAGCAAATACTTGAGGAGGCTGCCAGCTGCAAAAGATCAAAGGAGGTAAATGTGCTGTAGCCCACACGAAACACAGCTGAATCTGGGTTTAGTGGCGGGCGTAACGCTTTGCCCTGGACGTTTGTTTCTTGGTACAGGGCGCAAGGAAACGCAGTGGATGGTGACGCGTTCGTATTTCCTCATGCTTGGTAAAAAAAGGCGGAGGACTTCCTGGAAGAAAATATTTTTGGCCATAGGCTGAGTGAAGGGCATACCTTCCCCAAACCCGAACGGCAGGAGGGAAAATACATGAAAACGGGGTTGCGGTCCTTTATGGGCCACCCGTCTATTCATGATAACCAACTACATAATATTGTAAAAGGTGTCACAGGATAAGCCGGCAGCCGGTGCTTAACGGTAAAGTGCATGCAGATCCGTGTGGTCCGCTTTAAAGTTCCAAATGCTTAGCGGCTTTATCACGTGGGCGGCCCTGAGATTACCCCCCCTCAGGTGACACCACTTTATTATCTTCAGCCATAAATCAACCTACTTTCTCTTACTCTCGCGGTAGTACGGTTTCCTTCAGGAACCGATTGCCATTTGCTGTCGCGCCGGAACACTCGACAGTCTAAAAGGCTCAAAACTTACTGGCCTCGTACTGCCTCGTAGTAACACCGTTATTTTTAGTTCTAACAATCTTGCGGGTTGCCCTTTTATGTATTGTGCAGGCTAAAAAAGACGTAGGCAGCGTGTTATGGGGGTTGATCAGAACTCCTTACCTGAATATACACAGGGTAAATACAAGTGGGAAAACGATCACCACGCACAAACGAAACGAAGCGCCTGTCTTTTTTTTACATAAGCGCCAGCTTGAAAGGAAATGCTCGACGATGCTGCCCGACAAAGAACAGAAGGGATCCCAAGTGCTGTATCTACCGAACCACGTGTTGAACGGACGTGAGGTCATGCGACACGACAAATCACACAAACACAACAGGTCAAAAAATCCTGAGTGAGAAAACAACACACGGTGGTGTAAGCGAAGAACAAATCAGATTGTGTTTGTATTGTATTTGCCCCTTACCTCTATATTTCCCCCCTTCCATTCGGAGTCGAAGCAGCTACGTCGAGTATTTTTGACACAGGAAGTTGAAGAACCAGTCTGAAGCTTGACCAGTGATTCCCTCGGTTTCGCCCCGGCCCGGAACCAGCCTTAACTGCACGGTTCCAGTGGCAGAAAAAGGCAGCCACTTAGCACCACCACCAGCGCTGCGTTAAGAAGGGGTTGGGCGACAAAAATAAACCGGGATTAGTGCCTTAAAACGCAGTAACATTCCCAACTTATCCCCCCCTGGGAGAAAAAAAAAGAAGAAAAAAAAAAAAAAGAAGAAGAAAAAAAAAAAAAAAAAGAAAACCGAAAAATACTATATTACCGGGTTCTAAGCCCGTTTTTTTTTCCACTCCGAAAGAGAGCAGCATGCTCGGACAGGCTGCGACGCAGGACCAACCATCGTGAATATCATCAAGAAAGCAACAACCAAAGCGGAAAATCCGTCAAGGCAGAAGCCACAAAACAGTCGAACACCAGCATAGGAACTCACCGATACTCTCGTGCTTCTTTGCTCCTGGGTTCACTCCCCCCTTACAGAGTCTTACACTCCCTTCTCACCCGTTCTCCTTTTCCTTTTCTCATCTTCTTCGAAGAAGACTTGGCGCCAGCATCAAACATGCACGAGAGGCAGCGTTCTGCTTGAACGTGAAACTAAAGTGGAGCACCCCCGTGGCGGTTGGTGGACGAGCCACAACTCAAACCCTTTCTCCAAGCGAACTCACTCTAAAACGGAGGATCCGTCCCCTCAGGGGGTCTACCCATTTCCGCACAGAGAAGGACGCGCTTTCGGCTTTAGGACCCACCTTCCACCAGGGGAGATATTTCGCTCTCAAAACGCACCGTCTCCCCATTGCGAAAGATATTCCAAGCCTTCAACGATGAGCAGTTTATTTTATTTTTTTGGTGCCAGAATACTTTGTCCAATTGTTCCGTACGGGAACTATAGCTGTGCCTTGGGAAGCAGAAATGTTTCTGACTTATTTTCCGGCAGTGCTTTACGCAGCTCTCGGAAATTGCGCTCGGAGAAGAAAAAAAAAGGTCCGTATGTCCCACGGGCAACCACACAAAACTACGGCAACTGACTGGGCGAATATCGCCGGAAACACAAAAAAAAAAACGGGATTGAGACTGCATCCTTTGTGAATGTGATCTTGCTGGCGCTCACAGGAACCACTGCCTTGACTAGCCAACGTGAAAGGGTGCGCGTACGAGTCCACATCCCCGCCACGACTTTGCTCCCAGCCTCAACCAAACCGAAGATTCTATACTGCCAGACCATTGACTTCGAAAGGGCCTGTGGTAAGAGGGCGGAGGGTCCAGGGAAGATTTGCTTTGCCGGCCTTATCCACCGTTGTCTTTCTCTCGCTTATCGTCAGTGACGGGCAGCAAGGCGTTGCTTGGGACCGCGCTAACGGATCGGAAGTTTACGATAACGTACAGACCAGCGCATTGCCAAACGTCACCGGAGACTTTGAAAACCCCAGAGTTTTCAAGCGAACACATAGGAAATGGGCGCGCTCTAAACTATGTCGAATAGTCGGCAAAAGGCAATGCAAGACACACGCACAAGCACACGAGCTGCCACTACCGCAGATACGGTACGCACTACTATTATAGCCCCAGGGCCCTACCGTCGTGGATACGAACCCACAAAACAGTTTCTGGGGCGCTGGTCTGCCCCAGCTGGCCATTTTCTGAAAAAAGCCTAAATCATCAAGTAGTAAAAAGACAAGATTAGCCTGACGATCGTATTCACTCACTCTCAACCACTAACAGGCGAATCCTCCCCCGGCACGTACAAACAAACGTGTGCTTCCACGTGTGGATCCACAGGTACCACGTGTGGATTTTGATGTATTTCTTCCCCACACGTGCGTATCACAGGTTGGTCCACATGCAGGGGTGTCTAGGCCCACAGCCAGGTGTCGCCAAGTCCAGTAGTGACGCTATTCTCTTTGCTCGCCGCCCACAGGCAGGGCTTACGCTCCACGTGTGGAACGTGTGGATTTCCACACGTTAATTCTTTTTGGATTTTGTTCCCCCACGTGTGGATCCACAAGTACCACATGTGGATTTTGATTTGTTGGTCCACATGCAGGGGAGTCTAGGCCCACTAGTGGTCAAGGCCGCACAGCCAGGTGTCGCCAAGTCCAGTAGCTACCTAGCGACGCTATATATATTTTTTTTTTGCCGTCGCACACAAGGGGATATATTCTTTTCCCCTCGAACCGTAAGCGCCCACATGTGGACCACACGTATTTTCTCTGAGACCGAAAACGGAGCGTATGCCCTGCGCACCGCCCCCCATTTCCCTTTTTTGGGTCTGCGGTGTTGAGAGTACCTGCTCCAAGCCCGTTTTTGCACCCGCACCTCCCTTACAACAACTCAGAGTTTTTCCACACACCCACCCCCCGCCTTCACTCTTTAATTGTTTACATCTTTTTCAACAACACTACACGCTCCTTTTATATTTATTTAGAAGGTTCAAAAAAAAAAAAATCTGTACGTCCCACGGGATCGTCGGAAACACAAAAAAAGAAAAAGAGAGGAAGAGTTACTGGGGGGGGGTCGAATTATCAGTGGGGGCTAAATACAACGGGCACCGTTAAATACAACGGGCATCACGATTTCCAGATTTATAAAACTTTTGTTGGATACAACGAGTACTCATTCAATAGAGTTGACCCTGGTAGCAAACGAGAACACAGTTTCACGAAGGTCGCTCGAGGGACTTCAAACCCCCGGATTCTCAAGCGAACTTTCACTCAGATGGTGGTTGGCGCGCTGGAAAACGGTCGAAATCGCCTCTTCGGCGTTATAAGCAAACCAGCGAAGCTGGCACACGGCTACACCGTGCTACCCAGCCAATCAGGCTGGGTAAAGGATATCTTCCCATCACGACGAAGCTCACCCGGAGACTTTAAAACCCCGGTTCCCTAAGCGAACTTGCACTCTAAAAAGCGAAAAAGAAGAGAAACGAAGAAGAAAACATACACACCAAAAAAAAAAAAAAGCGATCCAATTACACATCTTCCGAGAAGGCAACAACCCCCCCACCCCCCCTGCCTAAACATTAAACTAAGTTTCCCCCATCACGCCTTCGTGTGTAGGTTGCCTCGATAGAAAGGCGCAGAAAGGGTGAAGGCGGAGGATTTGTCGCACTTAACCTGCGGCTGCGGATTTTGGTCCTTTGCGGAGAATCGCTGATTGAGCGGCCTGGGAACCGAAATCGACCATTTTTTTGCCGACTGTGCTGGTTTTCAACGGTCTCACGCTTCTGCGAATCCCGGTGGCTGTCGCGTCTGGCCGCGGTCTCCATAGCCACTCCCGTTTCTGAATCTGTATTATACTAAATTCTGCGACGTGGGAGGACCGAAGAGAGGGCAGGGAAGAAATTTGCTTCGACTGCTGGGGAGGGTCTGCTCCCCGTATCGTCGGACGAGATCTGGCTGTTGTCCGCATCCCGGGGGAAACGAGCCTGACCAAGGCCACCAGGGGTTAGGAAGGGTCGGATACCCATACTTTCTTTACCAATCACAGTGTGCAGGTTTTCAACGACTTTCGTGGTGCATCAACTCCCCTCAGTGAAACTGTTGAGGATTGCATAGGAAGAAGGGACGCCGGAAAGAAATATATAAACAGTCTATAAAATAGCAAACACAAAAGCGAATCTTTTCTTGGTGTCGATCGCAACAATTACAAACTTGGCTAGCCGTACTTAAAGTGTGTGATTATGCCTACATCCCTTTCACTACCCGACTCCCAGCCTCAATGGTCAACCGGAGACCCAAAAACACCGAACCTCTAAACCACAATAAACGCTACAAAAACGCGATGGCAACTAGTGAAAGGAAATGTTTCTTCAAGCTTCGAACTCATGCAACGGTGGAGACCCTTCCTAGAAGGAATCAACCTGCGCAGGTTGGTTCCTTGAACCTAGGATAAAGTAGGCGCCGCCGGCTTGCCTACGAACCAGGCAGCCAGTTTTCCGCCGCTGGGCTTCCTCGGTACAATAAAAAATAGAAAAGGAAACAGCGAAATAAAGCCTTCTCAAGAAGAAGACTCAGTTTGTTTCGACTCGGACCACGACGCAAAGGTGGGGAATGGAGGTGTGTCTTGCGAGAGGCATCGAACGGTCCCCCAGCATGAATGGAATAGGAGACGATCCAAAAAGCCCCCTAACGCTCCTGTGCTTTTCCCGGGTAGCGACTATGTGCAGCCGCTAAGCTACAATAACATTCCAACAAAAAACTAGCCATAACCCATAACGAAAGCGTGCACTAAATATACAAACCGTAACCATGAAAGCCCTTTCTTGCTCTAAGAGAACCCATTCATGAACGGTCACACGGAGACCCTAAAACCCCGGTATTTCAAGCGAACTTTAACTCTAAAAACCCCGGATCCCTACGCGAACTTGCACTCTAAGAAGTCACCCGGAGACTTTAAAATCCCCAGAGTCTTAAGCCAGCCTTTTCACTCTAAAACCAAAAAAAAAAAAAAAAAGAAAAACTGATCATCCTTCGGGATCGACGGTACCACAAAAAGCGAACTTTCACTCTAAAAAACTTCACTCTAAAAAACACAAGAAAGGCATTACCCCTTCTACCCAGAGGGCCCCCAGCCTCAACGGACACTCAAGCACCAGCGCAAAATACTCTGAAAAAATCACAGAGAGACCTCCCCACATGTTTGAGGCGGCCGTATCATTTGCCGACGGGGAAGGAATTCGCGAAGTCCTCACGAAAGCATAGCCTACAACGATGCAGATCGAGCTCCTTGTTGCATTATTTAGTGACAGCACAGTCTTGTTGCACTGGTTCGAGAGACGTCTTAACAGTCCATTTACAACAAAGTAGCACACCCGCTTTAGGGTGTGGCTCATCGCGTACCCTCTTTACTCTAACTCCAGCTTCTGGGGCTGGACCTCACCGTGTGCTAAGGCGTGGCTACCCCCGCCCTCTGTCAGACACAGCGATCTTCTACTACCCGTCTTGAAACACGGACCAAGGAGTCTAACACGTGTGCGAGGCTTAGGGTGTCAAACCCACAAGCCGCACTGAAAGGGAGATGTGCCAATCCTTGAGGACGCAGCACAGCCCGATCCTGATTTACTGGAAAGGGATTTGAGGTTAAGTACACTTGTTGGGACCCGAAAGATGGTGAACTATGCCTGGATAGGAGAAGCCGGGGGAAACCCTGGCGGAGATCCGTTGCGGTGTTGACGTGCAAATCGCTCGTCAAAGCTGGGTATAGGGGCGAAAGACCCATCGAACCATCTAGTCTGCCCCTTCAGGGGGACGCCGGACAAACCAGATTCACACCGCTGTCCTGTCTGCAGACACTCAGGCTTCCGCGCTGATGATGGTCCGCCTTATGTGTCCGTGGCTTAAAGGGCCGAAATACGGCGCAGACGGGACCAGTGCGGCGTTGAGCACATTATCCATTTCAAGCACGTTCTTGCAATCCCAGGGGGCCCGTGATGTAGCCTGGGCCCACTTGACGGTGGAGCCTCACCTTGCGACCTTGAGCTCTCTCACATGCAGGCAACAAGCGACACAACGTTCTGTGCCGGTCCGACGAAGCAACGCAGTGTTCCCCATGGAAGGGACGCTTGCAGGCAAAAAAAAAAAGGTCATGAGAAGTGTATGCCTACGGATAATTCAGCAAGAGCCTGGAGACAAAGCGTCAGAATGGGCCACCTGGCTGAATTTCTATTTGCAATTGCTTTTGGGGGTTAACTGATTGGTGAGTGGGGATTGTCCCAGAGGAAGAAGTTTTTTGTTTGAAAGGAGGTAATGAAAGGTCCACAAGGAAAACAAAGCAAGCAAAGAAACAAAGTCGCCAGACATCAGAACGACGTATAATCGTCGACCGCACAAAAAAAACCTTACACAGGACGAGGAGATGCATACCGCCCGCGATTTCCTCTCGCGTACCGGCACCGTGTCGTCGGCTTTCGGGTTGCAGCATTCATTGTTGGTACCCCCGAAAATCGAAGTAACGAAGGTGCGCAAGAACCCCGCACAAACTACGCCGGAACTCCGCAAAACGGGGTACGGCATACATTCGCCCGCCGGCCAGAGCGCCCGCTGCAGCACCAACTCCGGTGCCGCCACTCACTGTAGCAGAGCCGCAACCTGCAGCGCGCCTCCGGAGCGACTTACGCCCGCCGTAGCAGTGCGAAGAGAAGTGAGGAGACCGGAAACTCCCCGGAGAGATGGTCCCTGCACTCTAACTCGTCTCTCTCTCTCTCTCTCTCTCTCTCTCTACATTCTTATACTCCGTATGCAGCTGGTGGCTATCTGTGAGTGTCTAAGTGGTCCTGACAGGACTTATATAACTTGCCACCGGCGGCGAAAAAAGTCCAGTACACTTATATAATGTAGCCCTGCCCCGTCCTTTTTTTGCATCCCGGCTGAGAGACAAGCCGCTAGCCCTTGGAAAAAGGCTAGCAGAATCAGGCTACCGCGTGCCCGTTAGAGCGGTCGGAAGAAGAGAAGAAGAAGAAGAAGAAGAAGAAGAAGAAGAAGAAGAAGAAGAAGAAGAAGAAGAAGAAGAAGAAGAAGAAGAAGAAGAAGAAGAAGAAGAAGAAGAAGAAGAAGAAGAAGAAGAAGAAGAAGAAGAAGAAGAAGAAGA
>JAPJBO010000658.1:0-130657 GCA_030068145.1 Diplonema papillatum
GGAAATGCATCAACCCATGAATCAGGCTCAGCCATACAATGCGATGCAAGGCTCGTATCCATGAACTGTCACGATCCGTATGCGAGCTTGAGAATACCGCCCATTTTGCAGGCTCCCCCAAACGTCTCTTGATCACATATTTCTTACTACAGACCGGATACTCCCCGGAGAGATGGTCCCTGCACTTTAACTCTCTCTCTCGCTCTCTCCCACACCCTTGCAACTTCGCTGCAGAGCTCAAACGACACGGCTACCTCCGGCTATTCCCCGACGGAACGTGAGCCGAGGGGGTGTCCAAATCTTGGAGTGCGTGGGCCCCTCTGAAGAGATGCCCATCACACTGGTTCCAGGCTGCTTGGCCTGGGTCACTGGGTCGCGTCCCATCTCCTTCTCTTGTACGGGTGGAGCCCAAACGGAGGGTGCGAACGCAGCCGCGCGTGCTGCGGCAACGTTGCCGCCGAGGGCAAGTGCAGGAGCCACCGCCTGCACTGCTAGTGGGACCTGGCGCCCCGTGGGTGGTTGATGCTCTTTCTACCGTTGTGACTTAGGGATCCGGGGGGTTTGAAGTCTCCGGGTGATATCGTCGTAAAGGTTCCTTTTTGGTAATGGCACTAGTATGCGGATCGGATCTCGGTAGTGGCAGTACGTGTGCTTTTGTGTGTCTTTGTTGCCTCCTACCGACTATCGTTAGACCTTTCGGCGCGCTCTCGATTCCCCCTCCGGATTAATTGCTACCGACACGAGTTCACGTTCGGTGGGAATGCGTTCTCCGGCCCGCACGCTCTGTGCCACGAGTGGCCGTAGTGAATAAGATGGTTTTTCTACCGCAGAGCGCGACTTTTCTGAACTCGAGGGGTGCGCACACTTTTTGGAAACACAACGATTCAGGCCGGTCTGTAGCAGCACTTCGGAGTTTTTGCGGCTGGTCAAGCCCCAAGACTTGTCCAACAGTACATTGATCAAAAGCCTTGTGCCGTTTCCAAAATTGCGAGACTTTGGCAAGAAAGTCAACCGTGGGGGCAGGTGATGTTCGTGGGGTCCAAAAAGGAGTCGCACCCAGCCAGCAGTTGTCTACATCATCGGTGGCACGGTTTTCTGCTATTCACTCTCAAAACTGACCCGTGCCACACAGGCATCTAGACTTGTTCTTGCCTCTTTCTGCGTCATTTCGCAGGTGGCACTATTCACTCTCAAAAACAAGCCATGCCACGGCCTAATGCCAGCAAAAATTGCCTACTTTGCTCTTTTGTCCACTGAAATCCTGTGTTCTTGTGCTGCATTATACTGGAAAACAGCATTGGCCTGGAGTGTAGAAAAGTAGGTCTGGAGTGTAGAAAAGTAGGTCCAGAGTGTAGAAAAGTAGCACCCCGAGAGTGCAGAAAAGTCGCGTGCCAGGTAGAAAAGTAGTTTTCTTTCACGAGTAGGTCCAGTGGGCCACGAGTGGCCGAGTGAAAGAATACCTCATTCACTCGAGAAAGTAGTTAAGGTGGGGGGGGTCGAATAATAACAGCTATTTGACACACGTCTGGTTGTCTAAAACACTACCACTATTTGATCCTGTTACTGGTTGGCAACCTGGAACTTGTTTAATACTAACAATCTTGCGGGTTGCCCTTCAATGTATTGTGCAGGCTAAAAAGACGTCGGCAGCGTGTTTTGGTGGTTGACCAGAATTCCTTACCTGAATATGCACAGGGTAAATACAAGTGGGAAAACGATCACCCGGCACGCAAAAACAAATCGATTAATAACACAGGTGTTTTCATTCGACCCCCCCCCTTTAGGGTTTCCACCGCACCACGCGACTTTTCCGCACGCGAGCTGCGCACGCACGCTCCTGGGGTACAGGCTGGGAGGATGCCAAAAGCAAAGACCCTTGACAATGCCATGAAGCAAGCCAAGTACCTTCCTTTGGGGCTCCAAGAGCTCCGACTCAAAAACATAAAGGTCCACGTGCCTGTTAGCGATGGGGATTTCCGAGATGACCCACAAAGATCTGACTCCGACTGAGCTCGCTGCTTGCTGGGCCCATCTCACTTTTGATGCAGTCGGCATCAAAATCATGTACTGAGTGCGCCTCTACTACGCGCGTCTCCAGGCTCTCTGGGGCACATATTTTTGTTATTTGCTTTCTTCTGGCGCAGTGCCCATCAGCTGTCCATGGATGTCTGCTTCAGAACCTGTCCCTCCCTTTTGTTTGCACTGGAAAACACGAAATGGCTAAAGTGCGAGAAAAGTAGCCACAGAGCGAGAAAAGTAGCCCTCCAGTGTGCAACGAGCGTGCGGAAAAGTCGCGTGGCAGGTGGGAAATATTCACTACCCCCCCTTTCTCTTTTAGACAACGTTCTATTCTCTTTTACTTTGATCATAGGTGTCACGGCAAGTTTTGGCAGCCGTTGCTTAACAAGTGCTAATCCTAAAAAAAGTAAAACAGGAAAAAAAAAAAAAAAAAAAACCACGCAATTCTTCCTCCCCAGGACAAGTCACTACCCGGCGTTGTCGCAGGCCTAAAACACCTGAGGATTCAGTGAGAATCGTAAAAAAAGTAAAAAAAAAAAAGGTCTCTTCTACCCCGAGACAAAGATGTGCTTTTATCCCAGTTCTAAAACAAATTATGTGCCTTATATGCCGAACTCTGGTTTATCGTCGGTTGTTGAAACACCGGCAGCTCTTCGAGACATTCACATCGCCTCCGTGTCCACACTTGTAGATGGGCTCCAAGCGAGGTTTGGATTGGGGCCGGTTTCCGTAACCGGGTATTGGCTGAATCCGGTTTTGGACTACACCACGGGCTGTAAATCTGCAAAGTAACAGCGGTCCTGGCGCGTCTGGGCAGCTTTGGGTTCGTGATTACGAAGGTCAGGAGACTGCGTTGACCACGACGTTGAGTTCGCAACATATACCTGCCGAGATGGCATATAATGCACACTCTAAGTTTATGAACCACTCTTCTTTGTCCCGACTCCCCAGTTTCTTGTCCCGTTCTTTCGCATTCCCCTAATTCCCGACCGTTCTGCTTCCCTGGAGACAGTATTTGTTACAGCTAAAAAGAACGTTGACAGCGGTTTAGCCAGAACTCCCTCAGGGTTGCCGCTCGAGGGAACCGGCTGTGAGCCGAAACTCGACGCCGGTCTCTCCGGATTGCACCAGGAGAGAACTTCGCGGCGGATCACAAAGCACCCGCCCTGCACGAGGCACGCGCCCAAGACCCTCCATGTTTGCACCTTCCTCGGATGCTACGGTCGGGAAGGGGCTTCAATATAGTTGGGAAAACACGTTCCCCTTCCCCGCGTTCTGCGTCCCGCACGGAAATCCCGTTTGACCTTTTTCGTACTTTTCTCGTACTTTTTTCTGACTCGGTCCGAGTCAGACGGCCGTCTGACTTCTTTCGTACTTGTTTCAAAAAGTACGAAAAAAAGTACGAGAAAAGTACGAAAAAGGTTAGACAGGCGGCGGACCCCGGAACTTCGATGCTGGTTCAAGAGCTAGGGACGGACCGGCTCAACAGCCTCCTCTCGAAGTGAGCACAAGGCAGCCCCTTGAGTATTTTCGCTCGTTATTTCATTGACCACACTCTTCTTTGTCCCGACTCCCCAGTTTCTTGTCCCGTTGTCACCCCTGCCCTTTCGCTTGTGTCCCTAATTCCCGACTGTCAGACTTCTTTTCCTTTTTCTTCTGGACAACGTACCACCCGTAGGCATGTCCGTACAAAAAATAAAGTTGGCCAGTCAAGTTCCCACCAGTGACGTCAGACAATCAGCGAAGAGATCCCACCAGCAAAGTCATCATCAGGTGGTCAGCCAAGATCCCGCCAGCAAGTCAGCGGGCCTTCCGGGTGTCCGCTGTTGCCAGATCGGCTCTGCAACCAGCTCCAGACAAACCTGTGACGCCGGAAGCCAGACATAGCGTTCAGCGGAAAAACAATTCTCTCCCCTCATCAGTTTCCGGTTTCAACCGTTAGTCAGGGACGCGTCTCGTTTTCCAAGTTGCATGTTGAGGGCTTAAAGGAGGCCGACCCAACCATTGGTACGTAATCTGGGAATTTGCTGTGGAATCGTTGCTCACGTAGCACGCATAAAGGAAGGGAAAACTCGTTCAACAGTCATTCATGGATCAGTCGAATACTTGGTACCGTTAGCAATTTTCCAAGGTTGCATAAGGGTAAAAGCTTGCTCGATAGCGACAAGCGCAACTCGCCTACAACCATTTTCAACAGCCATTGCCGGCGTTCAAAACGATGGTGCTTGAACTAAGGGATGTTGACATCCCTTGGAGCAAAAGGGACGCGGGACTGCACGCCGAGCCGCGGTTTGGGCGGCTTGCGGTGGCCGCCTCCGTTGCGGTTGCAGAAGGCTTCGTTGCTTTTGTAAGCGCCGTCGGGGCTGCTGGAGCCGGCGGGATTGTGGGGCCACGACGGCTGTTCGCACACCTTCGGGAAAGCCGCCTCGTATGCTACCTCATCGATTGCGATGTCGAACCAGAGACTCCGCCCAACACTCTTTTTCGGCCCCCCCGGAGCAGCTTGCCCACTTTTCGAATTCCCGTGTACCGGATTTTCCACACGTGTCACTACCGGTGGCGCGTTGGCAACGAGCTTCCCAACAGTAGTAGCTTCTAGCATTGCGGCTTCCGACGTTTCAACCACAGCTTCTGCCACCGGGGGTGCTGCTGGCTTCTCGTTGACTTCGATGGCAACCGGTGTGGCTTCCGGGTACGCAATTTGCGCCGCAGTTTCGGTGTCCCAGCTTTCGCGCTTTTTGATGGGCGGCACTGCCGGGCTGTTGTTTTCGAGGCGAGCAACGTTTGCAGCCTCTTCTGGTTTACCGTTGGTTGCGCGATGGGTTCGAGTTTTCCAGTTGTTGGCTTCATTTCGGGCGTTCCAGCCAAAGCTTCCAGGTTCCCGTTTCTGGACTTCTCCACGGGTGTCGCCGTTGGCTTCGCGTTGATTTCAGCTGGCTTTTCTGCTGCTGCTGTTGGGTTTCCGCCTTCGAGCTTTCCCACTGCTGAGCTCACGCCAGGGATTCTCGCTGTTGTCGTGTTCGCTGAAGGGTTCCCGCGGTGCTCCGCGACCAGTTTGGCCGTTGGTTGCTGCGCCGCGCCGTGCGAAACCGCGTGCAGCGGTACTTCACCTCCGCCGCCTGCTGCGGTGCTTGCGTCGTGCTGCTGGCGTTTCTCGGTGGATCCGTTCTCCCCGGCTATCCTCCAGGGGTGCGCAACGGGTGTCTTGCTCGCGATGGTCGGACGACGACGAAGCGCTGCTCGATTCGCCGGGCTGATGTACTCGAAAGGTTCAGCAGTCGGAATGTGCAGGCTCTGAAGTGACCACGGGAGTGAAACTTTGTGCGGATCGGTGGAACGACGCCGCACGCGTTGCAGCCGCGGCGGCGCCGCCGCATTGCGGAGTTTGCTGCCGGCTGCCGTGGGGAAGGCGTGCCCCGATTCCGCCGCATTTTCCGCCGACGCTGCTGTGGTGTCGTCGTTGGTCCTCTTGCCTTTGTCGTCGTCGGTTGAGCGCCGTTCCGAGCTGCGAAGAGAAACAGGCGACGCGTCGGAGGACTCGTTTTCCGAGTTTGACAGTGAATGTGTGCTCGACGTCGACGAAAGACACGCCGTGCAACTATGGATCGCAGAAGGCTCTTGGGCCTCGGTCAACGATGAGTGAGGCGGAGTTGAGAGAGCCGTCGAATCGGGAAGGGGAGCAACGACGAACGCGACGGAGGAGTCGCTCGATAATGAACGCGTGTTCGACGTCGGTGAAAACCACGCCGTGCAACTATGGATCGCAGGAGCCTCTTGGGCCTCGGTCAACGAAGAGTGATGCAGAGTTGAGAGAGCCGTCGACTCGGGAAGGGGGACAACGAACGCGACGGAGGAGTCACTCGATGATGAACGTGTGTTCGACAACGGTGCGAGGCTTCCGGGGCAACCGCGGATCCCAGTCGTCTTCCGAGCATCGGTTGTCACCGCGCACGGGGGGGCACGTGGCTGCATGAGACACGGACTGGCATCTTGATCATGCCGACGGGAGCTCGTCGAGCTAGTATGGGCATCATCATCGGAAACGGCGGACCGCGGACAACCTATCGTCTCAGCTTTGAAGGAGGTAACTTGTTCCGCTCTCTGCCGATGCGGCTTCTGACGAGCTAAACCACCGGCAGGGGCCGGAAAACGGCGGCTGCACCTTATTTCCGCAGCGTTCGGGCACCCCTTGCTGCATGGTTACTGAAAACGAGCACCGCAGCAGGGAGCTGCCCCCGCGCTTCTTCTTCGGGTGAGGCGGGCCCGATTCGCCGAGCGAAAGATCTACTTTTAGCTCCATCGCGGGTGCCTCGTGCTGTTTCCCGACAGCCGGCATCTTCTGTTTGCTGCGAGTACGGCTTCCCGGTCGGACGCGACGTTGCAGCAAGGGGCCGCTGAGATCGGTCTGACAACCGACCACGACTGTCTCGTTTAACACGTCGATGGAAGGAAAAGGATGAACAAGAGAGTGCTGCGTGTTGCCAACCGAACGAACGCCGTTTGCGGGTGGACTGCGAAGCTGGTTGGCCGCTTGAAGGCAGATCACCTCTTTGGGTTCCAGCGAGGGGCCCCTGAGACCTATTTGGCAACCTACCGTCACACTTTCACTGCGACAGCTGGTTGCACGTTCGCAACCGACGAATGCGCCCGAATGGTGCATCTGCATCTGGTCTGTTGACGACGGCGAAGAGAAGCTCGCGGGTCGGACGAGGGGACGCAGGTTGCTGGCGCCAAACACGCCTTCTCCGGCCAACGCGCAGGGCGCACGGAACTCGGTCTGACAACCTACGACGACGGCCTCGCTTGACACGTCGATGGAAGGAGAAGGATGAACAAGAGAGTGCTGCGGGTTGCTAACCGAACGAACGGCGTTTGTGGGTGGACTGCGAAGCTGGTTGGTCTCTTGAAGGCAGATCACCTCCTTGGGTTCCAGCGAGGGGCCGCTGAGACCTGTTTGGCAACCTACCGTCACACTGTCGCAACCGACGAATGCGCCCGGGTGGTGCATCTGCATCTGGTCTGTTGATGACAGCGAAGAGAAGCTTGCGGGTCGGACGAGGGGATGCAGGTTGCTGGCGTCAAACACGCCGTCTCCGGCCAACGCGCAGGGCGCACGGAGCCCGGTCTGGCAACCATGCCCTCCACGGGCATCCGCGTCACCCCTGCGCCCCGGGTCTGGGGACGGCGAGAGGTCGCAGCTCGTGGGCTAGGCGAGGGAGAGCAGCTTGTTGCCAGCTTGGAGGACGCGGTTGCCGGCGGAAATGCGGCCGTTCCTCGCCCGCGCCAGCGCGAGCTGCGCGTGCCGCTCCCGCATGGCGACGTCGAGGAGGACCCGCCTGCGCGACGCCAGCTGCCCGCCGAGCCCTGCCGCGCAAGACCTGCGCTCGTCCCTCTCGCGAGCGGCAGCGTCGAGCCGCGGCTGCAACGCGTGGACCCGCCGCTCCGCTGCTGCACGCTCCGCCTCGGCGTCGGCGACGCTCCGCTGGGCGGCTGCCAGCCGTGCTGCGAGCGTTGCAGCGCGGGCGCGCGCCGGTTTCGCGGCGGGCCGCGGCGGCGGCGCACGCGGCGGCCGCCGCAGCGCGGCCCCGCGCCTCCTGCCTCTCGGCGGACAGGGCCTCCGCGCGCTCGCGGAGCCCGGCAAGGGCTGCCGCGTGGCACCGCATGCGGGCCACAAAGGCCCGGTCGCGGTCTGCGGCGCGCCGGCGGGCGCCGGCGGCCGCGGCGCAGGCGGCGGCGAGCGCCGGGTACTCGGCGGCGAGCGCCCCGAAAAAAGGGAGGGAGGGAGGGCCCGGAGGGGGGTGGGCAGTTGGAGGGCGGGGACCGTCTCTTCTTGACGCCGCTTGGTTGTTGTTCGTGGGGACTCCGGTGCGGGCATCATCGTCAAGGTTGAGAGAGAGACAAGTCAGAGTGCAGGAACCGTCTGTGGACGCAGCTTGGTTGTTCTTCGTGGGGACTTCCATGCGGGCATCATCATCAAGGTTGAGAGAGAGACGGGTCAGGGTGCAGGGACCGTCTCTCCCGGGAGTTTCCAGTCTCCTCGCTTCTCTTTGTGCTGCCACGGCGAGCGCATGACGCTCCGGAGGCGCGCTGCTGCAGTGGGCGGCGGCGCCGGAGTGGGCGCTGCGGCGGGTGCTCTCACAAAAAGACCCGCCGCCGCATCGGCACCGGCGGAGCACCGCCGCGACGGCGGTCGGGCACCGCAGAACACAGCCCGCGCCGGCGCTGAACTCGGCGGCGGTGCACGGGACCCTGTGCCCGAATGCGCGCGCCGCGGCTTCGGCGAGGGGCAGGAGCAGCACGTGGCTGCCGGGCGGCGCGCGGTAATCGGCCGGCGGGTCGGTCCACAGACCGGGCACGGGGCCGTTGGGGATCAGGAAACCCGCGAACGCGTCGCGAACCTCCCCCTGCCCTGCGTCGCGAACCTCCCCCTGCCCTGCGTCGCGAACCTCCCCCTGCTCTGCGTCGCGAACCTCCCCCTGCTCTGTGTCGCGAACCTCCCCCTGCTCTGTGTCGCGAACCTCCCCCTGCTCTGTGTCGCGAACCTCCCCCTGCTCTGTGTCGCGAACCTCCCCCTGCTCTGTGTCGCGAACCTCCCCCTGCTCTGTGTCGCGAACCTCCCCCTGCTCTGTGTCGCGAACCTCCCCCTGCTCTGTGTCGCGAACCTCCCCCTGCTCTGTGTCGCGAACCTCCCCCTGCTCTGTGTCGCGAACCTCCCCCTGCTCTGTGTCGCGAACCTCCCCCTGCTCTGTGTCGCGAACCTCCCCCTGCTCTGTGTCGCGAACCTCCCCCTGCTCTGTGTCGCGAACCTCCCCCTGCTCTGTGTCGCGAACCTCCCCCTGCTCTGTGTCGCGAACCTCCCCCTGCTCTGTGTCGCGAACCTCCCCCTGCTCTGTGTCGCGAACCTCCCCCTGCTCTGTGTCGCGAACCTCCCCCTGCTCTGTGTCGCGAACCTCCCCCTGCTCTGTGTCGCGAACCTCCCCCTGCTCTGTGTCGCGAACCTCCCCCTGCTCTGTGTCGCGAACCTCCCCCTGCTCTGTGTCGCGAACCTCCCCCTGCTCTGTGTCGCGAACCTCCCCCTGCTCTGTGTCGCGAACCTCCCCCTGCTCTGTGTCGCGAACCTCCCCCTGCCCTGCGTCGCGAACCTCCCCCTGCTCTGTGTCGCGAACCTCCCCCTGCTCTGCGTCGCGAACCTCCCCCTGCCCTGCGTCGCGAACCTCCCCCTGCCCTGCTTCGCGTCCGTCGTGGACGGTCGGTCCCGCCTTGGCGCGGGCGAGCTCAGCCGCCTCTTTCTCCTCGCCAGTGCCCCGAATGGCGCGGTCAGGGCTTGGCGCCGCGTCCGTCCGGAGGCCGGGGATGAGGCAAGACGCAAACGCGTCAACAGACTCGGCCGCGTGCTTCGCGTGCCGAGTGATGCTTCCGTTTGGGTAGAGGCCGGCGCCGTTCAACGCGTTCGTCTGATTGTCGGCTCTGCCTACACCCGGACTAATCAGGTGGCTGCCAGAACCCACGTGGCTCTCTGTGCGCTGGTGAGCCGCCGTCGTCTCGTTGTCGGAGTGAAGGAAAACGTGGTCACGTCCGTTTGTCCCCGGCACAGCGACTGCACTGTCGGCATTGTCGTCTGCGCTGCGGGGTGCCACGTCGCTGCCGGTAGCAATCCGTACCTCCTCCGTGACTGACGAGGCCGCTTCGCACGCCGGGCCGATCGGCGACTCCACACAAGCCGCCGCTTTGCCAGGTTGTGGCCTGAATCGTGGTCTGCCAGTGGACGCGTGACGTGCTCTTGCAGGACGGCGTCGGGGGATCTAGTGTGCGGGGTATCATCTCGCGCTGTTCGGTTCTCGAACGTGCTCGCGGTTGGTATTCCATCCATGGAACCGTGAAAGCGATCGTTGACACTTGGTGCACACAACTCGGCGTAACCACGACCCCGGTTTGCATCGCGTGATCTCGCAGCCTGCGCAGGCCGCGCATTCACCCGCAACTCCGCGTTGGCCGTGGAAAGCAGTGTGGCAGCCGTCGGCTCAGATTCGAAGTGGAACGCATGCCGAACACAAACACCTGAAGGCAACTGCGCTACGCTTGCGTACACCACAATAGCTCCGCCATCTGTTGTTCGGCGGGCCTCAATGCCCCCTGGACACTTCATCTTTGAAGCCCCCGTCCCATCCCCGGGACTAAGTTGGATGGAAACGCCGTTTCTTTTACTTTTTCCGCAATAAGGAAGGAAACAGAAACGTTTCCTTTTCCAGCGTTTACTGTGGTTTAGAGCCTCCGGTGGACCGTTGAGGCTGTGAGGCGGGTAGTATGAGAGATTGTAGCATGATTACACACTTTAACGACGGCTAGCCAAGTTTGTAAGTGTTTCCTCAAAAAGAAATGCCAGAAGACTGAGGGGTCCTACCATTTCGCGGGTTCCGTTAGCTGTGGACCTGCTGCTACCGGAGGGACACTATGCCAGGGAGGCAGTGGCGAAGCCAACGCCGCCTGATGAACAATCACATTCGGTGTCATCAGAGAGATAGCCGCACTTTCGGGGTAAAAATCCCCGGAAATAAGAATTATCTCAGCAACTTGGGAATGGGGGGAGCGGCGTCACTCACTCAGAACAACAGTTCAAGTTGAGTCCGGCACTGCTGCTGCCCCGGCAGCGAGCCAAGAGCGGTGTCACTCACTCAGAACAACAATTCTGCCCCGGCAGCGAGCCAAGAGCGGCGCTGGGGATGCTCTTCAATGTCGTAGGCTGCATGTGCACTAGATGGCCCCATGTATGCCTTCCGGAGCACCGAATTCACCCTTGTGGGGTTAGGGTCTTCGGATCCGTAGCTTATCCGTTTCCAGCGACAACCGGGCTTCGGGTCGCGAATCCTCGTTTGGAGACACCAGTCAGGTGAGGAGTTTGGCTGGGGCGGCACATCTGTTACACATTAACGCAGGTGTTCTAAGGCAAGCTCAGCGGGAATAGAATCTCGCGTAGAGCTAGCTAGGTAAATGTGTTGTAGCCCACACGAAACACAGGTGGATCTGGGTTTAGTGGCGGGCGTAAGCGTTCAACAACACATCGCGCAAGTTCCAGGGCGGTCGAATACCACAACGCGGGCGCGGAAGGGGGGGGGTCACATTTACTTCTGTTTCTTTTTCGCTGGGCGGGGGTTCCCTCCTTCAAACAATGTCGGGTGCCCAAGCGTCTCCCGACTCCACCGCGGGCGGTGCCGCAGCCAGCAAGAAGGCTTGGCTTGACGTAGATAGCAGGAGGGCGGCGACGTCGATCTGCCAGGGAGCCTCAGAGTACTTCTGTTACCTTGCCAACGACCCCACCGTGGCGCACACCCGAATTGGCCAGAACGTGCACCGCGCGGTGCCCATCATGGTGACCAAAACGGAGCAGGTATTTGCTTTCTGTCCGAGGGGAGGGCAGCATAGTGGTCGAAATGATTCGCATTATCGCATTTTTATTGCATTTTTCATTCGCATTATCGCAAGATTAAAACCTGGGCAAATGCAGTAGTATGGACTATCGCATATTATTCGCACATCTTCACTGCGAGGTCGTCGCCTTCCCTGTTGTGTCGTGGTTCTCACAACCCCGCGCAACGTCGTGGCCCGGCGCTTCCACGCGTCGCCCTTTACCTTCTGGTGCTGGAGACACATCCTCCCGCCCTTCGTCTCGTGTCTCGGGATCTCCTCTGGCACGTACCACGGGTTCCTCCCCTTAGCGGCCTTTTTCCTCCTGTAGATTGCCCCAACATCCGTCTCCAATTTTTTAGTCCTAACAATCTTGCGGGTTGCCCTTCAATGTATTGTGCAGGCTAAAAAGACGTAGGCAGCGTGCTTTGGTGGTTGATCAGACTTCCTTACCCACCTGGTCCGGGGTCCTGGTAGGTTCCCCGAAACTCCCCGACACTTCCCCGAAACTCCCCGATACTCAGCCCGATTTTTGTGGGAAAAAGTGGGGCTGCCGGGGGGTGGGCAGGATGGTAGTTGAGTGGACAGATGGGTGGATGGGGGTGGGCAGGTCGGTGGATGGATGAACAGGTGGGTAGTTGGGTAGACGGGTGGGTGGATGGGCGGGCAAGTGGGTGAGGTGTGCAGGTAGGTGTGCTGGTGTGCTTCGGACGCGGCTCTCTTGAACCGTCCGTGTTCCTCCTCCTCCGATCCTCTTCCTTGGCCACCTCGACAGCTCGCAGGGCGTTTCTTAACACCGTGCGAGAGAACTCGGATGCATCTACCAACTGTAGCTTGGACTCCTGCGCAGTTGTTGAGGCATACCCTGCAGCCTGCGGATTCAGAGGGCCTCAAGGCGAACCAGCAGTTGCTGGAAAACCTGCAGGACCTGCCTTTGAGTCCTTGGACACAGGGAGAGTCTGAACAGGACGCGTCTTGTGCATGTGCGCAGGTTCAACCATCATCTGACTCTTCTGTTTGCGGTTGCAACCTTCGGTACCACGAGTTTGCCATTCTTATGTCAAACTCTGCAATTCCTTCTTGGGTTTTGGTTTGGGCAAGAAGTATTCGCGCCCGCCATCTCCCGATGACCTTCCCACGTCTGACTACGCTGCAGCAGTCACGTGTAAATCGGGCAGACCCAGTCGTCCCCCATCTGGTCCCGAACGACGAGCACCGCTCCTGCACCCGAGTTTAGCCTTCGATGATTGGAAGAGGCATCGGAAACAGTGGGTCAACCCATCCCGGAGTTCTGAATTCGTGCACCCGGCTGAAGGAGTGTCACACTTCGTAGTCCACATTCACTTATGTGGGGAGTTGTAGAGTACGGGAGGAACCGGAAATCTCCGGAAAGATGGTACCCGCATTCCAACTCGTCTCGGGAAAGGTCAGTCGACGACCGTATGCAGGTGGGTGGAGGCCCTGGGCGTGACCACCCCATAAGGAGGACTCTCCCAGTCGCCATAGCTACCTTATCCTCGGCCAAGCATCATCCTGCAACCCTGCTTTCAGGATGGCCATCGTGCCTCTCATTTTGGTCATCAACCTTACTCCCCGCTCGAATTGCCGTCTTCGACCGTAACTGCCCCTGGTCCTCTGTGGCGATAATCTGCATCTGCTCTCTTTCGTGACTACCTCTTCGTGCTACCTCTCTTCGTCCCTGGTACCTTCATCTTGCACCTCTGCCCGCCGCGGAGTGCACGTCTCTGTCTTCGATGATGGCGAGTCCTTACGCCGCCGCTTCGTTGCAGCGGCCGTCCTAGTGTCGTCGCCTTCTGCGGCGTTCTCGATGGCGGTGTTGGCGCCGGCATCCGCCGCTTCCCTTGTGGCGCTTTGGGCCGATGGTCGCAGCTTGCGTCTCGACTTCGGTGTCGCTTCGGGCGTCCCCGGGGGCGAAGGCCCGCGCTTCCGTCTCTTCGCCGCCGACTCCGCACATTGGCATATCGTGCTGCAGGCATCCGTGGTGTGAGTTCCTGCAGCATTCCGCGATCGTCTTGCACGTCCCGCACTGCGCCATCCTGTGCTCGCAATACTTCACGGCCCCGCCGTCCCCTGCCGCGTGGTGTGCCTCGGCAGCAGCGCGCTACCGATGCTTGCCGATGCTTGCACTCTTCGCATTTCACTTTGTGATGTCTCGTGCACACTCTCTCGTCCTTGGTGGTGGCCTGGGCAGGCCTACCTCCATGCACTGGTCTCCGCCGCCCACTAAATTTACCCTCTTCTGCCCCTTCTTGCCGGCTTCGAAGGCGTCCCACCAGCACGTCCGATCCTTTCCTCCCCATACATGGAAATTACGTCTATCCCCCAGACCTCATCATTGAAGGCGTGCCTGTTCGTCCCCAGCTGCGACTCGAGCACGAGCATCGTCTCTGTACCCGCACGACCTCTGGTGGAACGGTTCCTTTTGCCGCAGCGGATCCTGTCGCTACCTGTGTCAAACCGTGTCAGTCTGCGCAAGGTAGGGCCACGAGATGGGGTCATTTTTCCGTGGTGGCGTGGAGACGTCGGAAGTCCTGGAGATGCAGTTGAAGGACGAGCAATCACGCGTGCACCGGCGAGGAGTGGACCCCTTTCCCCCACGTACGGGCGGCATCGTTTACAGCAGTGGACTACGACGGTATCACCACGCTCTCGTTCTTGATCAATGAAGACATTTTTGTCGAATGCTTTCGCAGAAGTTCGTCTCTCCCACCGTGCTCATGGATTCTATTTTCCGCAGCCTCTCCCCCGGCAGGAGCGGTCCCGTGTCTTTTTGTTCGAGCAACTCCCCCATTGCTGCAGCGCTCTGAACCACCACTCTCCTCGACCGCAGAAAACCAGCGGCTCCGCGATGGCTTCAACATGGGCCAGGCGAGGAAGGCGAGTCGGCGGGGTGTGATAGTTTGAGGTTAGAATGCAAAATATCTATAGCGATGGCCTGCGTTGTGATAAGCTCCTGATAAACTGTGATAGTTGGGGTTAGTCTTGGTTTAGAATGCAGAATAACTATAGCAATGGCCTGCGTTGTGATAGACTCCTCATAAACTGTGATAGTTGGGGCTAGTTTTGGGTTAGGATGCAAATAATCTGTGGCGATAATCTGCATCGTTGGCGTCGCGGTTATTGCTTGGCACGTGATGTGTCATGCTTTCACCTCTTCCGCTCGTCTTGATCGTCGCGCTCAGGTGCGCGTTTGCTGCTCCGCTTTTCCTTCGGTTGCGCGTCGATAGTTGCCTCCTTACGGCGCTTGGGCGATGGCCGTGTTGTCTTCTGTGGAGCTGCCGAGATTGATCGTCACTTCTTCGTCTTCGCTCTCGAGACCAGGCTAACATTTCGTCCTCAGCTACTTTCGTAAGTGAGTACCAGCAGCAGTTTCAGATGTGTGTGTGTTTGATCAAGGTATCATCAAGGCAGCCCTTTCAACGACCCAGCCAGTCAAGGGTGCGGGCTTTAGATAGTGATCACCATGTTTCAAAACCACGATAGACGTTACTTGAAAGCACCCAGAGGGTGGTACGAAAGTGCAGTTGCCCGCATCCAGCCAGCAATCAGCTCGCATCGGGGAGGTGACGCCACCCACCTGGATGAGGTGTCCGAGGTGACACAGTGTGATATACGGCGGCAGGTAGATCAAGCAGTTCCAAGGAACAGGAGTGGACCGGACACTGCGATAGCAGCGGCAGGTACTTCAAGCAGTTCCGAGGAACAGGAGTGGACCGGACACTGTGATAGACAACGGCTGTTAATTACAGCAGTTCCAAGGAACAGGGATAGAACGCCTCAAATACACAGATAAAAACACGAAACCGCGAGATCACCGGCATGAAGGAGGACTTGGTACACACGATTCGCTCCCTCGACAATGTATGCGACGCGCCGACGTTCAAGTCTGTGCACAGCAAGCTGGTGTGTGCAACGGAGTTCGCACGACAGATGCTGCAAGACGCGGAAAGGAGCCATCCTATGCCGCAGCTCTCGCCATCCCCGCGGTAGGTCGTTCGTTGTATTGCTGCTTTCAGCGCCGTCGGGACCACGACATTTCGCGCACCGCCATTGACCAGCTTCTGCAAGGTGGATCCAGCAGATTGAAGGTGCTGTTAGTGGCGCGCTTGGGTGCTATCAGCGGGTCCCGAGTTCTTCCAGGCCTTCTTGCATATTGTGCCCGCATTGACGTGTCAGCTTGGAACTGTTACGAATACGAGGAATCCAACTGCTCGCTCAGTGCAAGCCGGCGGATGTCAGCAACTGGTGTCAGAAGGACTACACCTCTCGCATCAAGACTTGTGCTCTGTGACAACAATGGTAACGGTGCCTTGCGATCATTCTCTTCCTAACGCGTCCACCGTACACTTGGCAGTCGAAAGGAGCAGTTTGTTTCTCTGTTCAGCTTCTCCGGATTGTTGGGACATCCTTCAATCGTTTGCCCACACTATTCTACTGCTCGTCGTATTCGTGAGAGTGAACCACTGTTTGGCAGGTGCGTTTGTGTCAGATTCTGATGGTTTTGGTGCTGTGCTGACCTGCTTGCGCATGCGCAGTCGCATGTTGGTGGTGGCCCTTCTCCCTGTAGTTAGTAAGAAACAGCGAGTCCGTGCGGTCACTAGCTCCCCCCGCCCGCGCTCCGCCTCGCCGCCGCCAGGAACACGCATCCTCTCGCAAAGCAAAGCGTCTTTCACCCGCCTTTACTAGCTTGGTCTCACGCCGCTGCCAGCGGGCTGCTCGGGGTTCTCCTCCTGAAACACGTCAAAGGCTCTTCTAAGTATTCCCGCGACCCCAAAACTGTCATAAATTAGCCTCGGTTACACGCGCATGGGAGAAGTGTCGTCTGTACGTCGCCAGCTTCTGGCAAGCGAGGTGCCACCGGCAGCGGCACCCAGGAGTCGAAGGAATCCTTTTTATATTCATGGGTCTGAAACGCATGAACGATGAGCGCCTTAGACTTTCACTGATATATCAGTCAGATTCTCCTGGCGACCGTTCAAAATATGGAAGAACCCATCTAGAGGCCAACCCCGGGTCATGTTCTTTGGTCCGAGGGCGTTTTTGAACTGTTTCGAATCCGATCTTTTCATTCCGACCCTGTGAGCTGTGGGCTCCGAAGCTCGATATCTGACGGGCTTGAGCCCAAAATTAGGGTTTGCGAAGAACGTATTTTATGTGCATCGCACCTCGTTTTCGTCACTCCCATTATGCCACTCCCAGACCTCATTATGCCACTCCCAGACCTCATTATGCCACTCCCAGACCCCATTATGCACAGTGCAATAATGGGGCTTCAGGATGGCAAAACCGGAGTCCCGCAAACAAGAAAATTGAGAAAATGAACGCCAAAACAAGTGGAACTGATTTAGTCGACATTAGTCGACTTGATGTCAGCTGGACTGCAAATGTGATGGAAAATAGAAAGGACCGATCAGGCTAGCTAAGCTCAGTTGCGGGTAGACTTCTTCGGTGCAGACTTGGGGGAAGGCTTGGGGCAAGGGTTGGCTGGATGCTGGCCAATGATGACAGTTGCCCCTTCTGCAATGTGCGAGATGTTGCAGGAGTACACTTGAGAAGCCTGAGGCCGCGAGTGTGGAGGCTGGGCAGTAGGGTGTGTGAAGAGCGGAGAAGGCACCGGGTCCGAAGGAGTCTCGGAGTGCGGCCCTGCATTCTTCGAAGCCAGGTCCCGCAAGAGAGACCGGCTTGTTTCGAGGTATTGCTGGGCGAAGTGCCGTAGAGGGGCCCTCGCTCGCTTTCCGGGCATTTTCTTTCGCTTTTCACCCCGTTTCCCCTCACCTATGTGTTAGTATATGTCCACAAGTTGCCATAAAGAGAAACACACGGCATAAAACCACTGCGCACTCGTTTTTCACACTGCACAGCAGTTGAGGTGTCCAGGGAGTGACTCAAATGAGGTGGAAATGCACCTCCGGGGCACTCGTGCAAAATTCGGGAAACCCGTTGTGCATAATGGCCCATTATACTGTAGTTTAATTCTCCTTCGGTGCGGTTGCCTTCGGAGCCGTAGGCGCCGCTCCGGTGTGCGAATTAAACTCATATTTAATGCGCTGTTCTACCAAACGGACCTCGGCTACGTTCCTTGGCCGGACCGCTGACGCTACGGGATCCTCGGTTGTGCTCCTTAGCTGGATTGCTAGCTCGATGCGATGAGCTGGCCGGCGTGTGGGCACGGGCGAATGTGGCCGCCATATGGCGGCTGCGGTTGCGGGCCGGGCCGGGCCGGCGCGACCGCGAGCAGACAGGCTGCGTGCGCGACCACCGTTAGCTGGCTTGCGCTGCCGTGGGCCCGATCGCGCCATTCACGCGGTACCATGGGATTGTCCCTTCGCCGGGCAGCCCTAGCAATCCAGGGAACACAGACCTACACCCTCGGCATCTGAACGCGCAGCCATGAGCAGCTGGGACAGACAGCCGGCACACAGCTAGATCGCCGCGCCCTTCGACGTGTACACGTGTGAACACAGTGCGGGTCGCGTAAAACTTCCTCGTCGTACCTTCGAACCATTTCTACGTCGCCCATGGTGACGACTTGGTCCGGATCCAATCCTCGCATTGTGGGTGCCGTAGGTGTTGCCGTTTCGCCCGGCCGGGACATGCCGGGTTGAGGTCCTGCAGCACCCCCCGCCTGGCCCCGGTACGCAGGGACGCCGTAGTACGAAGAGTACCTGGGAAAGGGCATAGCAGCTCGGACCCACCCCTTCGCTAACGTCATCTCCTTCAGCAGGGAGAAGACCTCTACCGGACAAGCACAGACCCGGCCTGGGGCGCCATCCGGTGCACTCGGTAGCAAGAGGGGGACCAGATCAATTTCGTCGATGCAGTTCTCTTTCCCCTGGGGCGGCCGCCCCGACCCATGGGCTTACCGGGAGGGCCCCTCTAGACCTGCGGTGATACGCAGAAACCTGGGGGGAGGGGACCGGGAGGTAGTTGTAGGGAAGGCTCCAGTGAGACCTTCCCATTCTCATCGGTAAACTCATCCCTTCGGGAGGAGAGCTGCCCGGTATCCCAAGTCACCTTTCTATTTCCTTCCTTTTTCTGGGGGTGGGGTGGGAAAATCGAAGGATAATGTTAGGTAGGTTTCGCTTCTGCCGACGCTTGCACGAAATTAGCTGACATTAAACCTCCATTTAATTCTCCTTCGGTGCGGTTGCCTTCGGAGCCGTAGGCGCCGCTCCGGTGTGCGAATTAAACTCATATTTAATGCGCTGTTCTACCAAACGGACCTCGGCTACGTTCCTTGGCCGGACCGCTGACGCTACGGGATCCTCGGTTGTGCTCCTTAGCTGGATTGCTAGCTCGATGGGATGAGCTGGCCGGCGTGTGGGCACGGGCGAATGTGGCCGCCATATGGCGGCTGCGGTTGCGGGCCGGGCCGGGCCGGCGCGACCGCGAGCAGACAGGCTGCGTGCGCGACCACCGTTAGCTGGCTTGCGCTGCCGTGGGCCCGATCGCGCCATTCACGCGGTACCATGGGATTGTCCCAATGGCTCCTATCCCAATGGTCCTTTGCCAGCAGAGACGAAGGCTGTGGGAGAAGTACTCCACGACAGAGGGCGATCGCCTTCCAGGACTGTCCATTCCAGGACCGCACCCTCTCTGGGCTGAACGACAGCGGCATTTCGTATATTGCACATGCGGATACATACCAGGCCGCGCGCCGGCGCAGGGGGCGTCTACTGCTCTGAGCCACCGGGCTGGCAATCGTCGCATCTCGGAGCTCGTGGCTCATCCGCGCGGGATGGGGGACGCAAAAGAAGAAAAAAAAGCAAATAGTACTGCGGCGGACCTCTGTCGGCGGTTCGCTAGAGAGTGCCAAGCACGTCTCTAGCAGGGCAGTTAGCACGAAGCTGAGCACAGTCCCTCTTCCAAAGCAGTCAGCGCCGAAGCGGTTCACAGTCAGTGGGTATATCAGAGAGTGCAAAGCATGTCTCTGAAGGGCAGTTAGCACGAAGCTGAGCACAGTCCCTCTTCCAAAGCAGTCAGCGCCGAAGCGGTTCACAGTCAGTGGGTATATCAGAGAGTGCAAAGCATGTCTCTGAAGGGCAGTTAGCACGAAGCTGAGCACAGTCCCTCTTCCAAAGCAGTCAGGTTCACATCAATGGGTATATTCAGAGAGTGCAAAGCATGTCTCTTGAAGGGCAGTTAGCACGAAGCTGAGCACAGTCCCTCTTCCAAAGCAGTCAGGTTCACATCAATGGGTATATTCAGAGAGTGCAAAGCATGTCTCTTGAAGGGCAGTTAGCACGAAGCTGAGCACAGTCCCTCTTCCAAAGCAGTCAGCGCCGAAGCGGATCAGCCAAAGCAGTGTCTCTTATAGGGCAGATCAGCACGAAGCGAGCAGTCCCTCTTCCAAAGCAGTCAGCACTGAAGCAGATCATAGCTAATGGGTATGCAGAGAGTGCCAAGCAGTGTCTCTTGTAGGGCAGATCAGCACGAAGCGAGCAGTCCCTCTTCCAAAGCAGTCCGCACTGAAGCAGATCATAGCAAATGGATATGCAGAGTGCCAAGCAGTGTCCCTCTTCCAAAGCAGTCCGCACTGAAGCAGATCGTAGCAAATGGGTATGCAGAGAGTGCCAAAGCAGTCCGCACTGAAGCAGATCGTAGCAAATGGGTATGCAGAGAGTGCCAAGCAGTGTCCCTCTTCCAAAGCAGTCCGCACTGAAGCAGATCGTAGCAAATGGGTATGCAGAGAGTGCCAAGCAGTGTCCCTCTTCCAAAGCAGTCCGCACTGAAGCAGATCGTAGCAAATGGGTATGCAGAGAGTGCCAAGCAGTGTCCCTCTTCCAAAGCAGTCAGCGCCGAAGCGGATCACAATGGGTTCAGTCAGAGTTAGAACCCTTCGGGTTCCAAGAGATGCAGCGGAGAACACGCGCCGCACCTGGTACTCTGAGGTAGGTTTCGCTTCTGCCGACGCTTGCACGCAATTAGCTGACATTAACCTTCCAATGAATAGCTATTTTTGCATGGGTCACAAAATTTCTTCACTCCATTATGTCACGCAAACGCTCATTATGTCACGGCTCCAAAAATATGGGACAGCACAAAAAAATGAGGATGTGTGATGCACATAAATGAGACAAACTGTGAATAAAAATGGTCGCCAACCAAGTAAATGACTGATGCACAACCGAAAGTGAGTCGGAACACAAGAGGAATTGCTGTGCTGATGACGAAAGAGAAGGAGAAAGGGCGGTGCGAGGTGGTCGTCTGAGAGCTACTTGTTAGAACGCTTTGGTGCTGCCTTTGCTCCTATCTTTGGCGCTGCCATCCGTGCAGAAGGAACGCCAATGGTGATATTTGCACCTTCACAAATGTACGAGAACGAATTGTTGTAGGAATTCACAGCAGACGGGTTTTCCTGGAGGGAACTGCACCAAACGGGGCAAGGAATTCTTTGCAGAAGGCAAAGCCTGAGGGACCTCAGGCACAGAGGTTCATCTGTCGACTCTGAGGCATTCCAGCCAGCTCTGTTTTTGCGCTTTCCTGGCGTCTGGGACTCCGGATGAGCTCGAACTGCTCGAAAATTCTGCGCGCTCCCTTATCGGCATAGTGGTCTGTCCCCTTAGATGCTCGTGGTGTCAGGTTCTTTGTAACGGACGATTCGGGGCAAAAAGGTTTTCTCACGGCTTTTTTTGCATGAGGCCATATTTCAGCGCGTACGAGATGGCTGGGGAGTGACTCAATTTTGTGACCGATGCAAAAAAATTATGTTTTCCACTGCATAGAGGAAAAAGGCACCCTCGCTTTTTATTTTTCGGCCCTCGTGCCTCCCGGCATTCGTGGCCAAAAAATAAAAAACTCGAGTGCCTTTTTCCTCTATTAATCACAGTGAATTAATAGCTATTTTGGCATGGGTCACAAAATTTCTTTACTCCATTATGTCACGCAAACGCTCATTATGCCACGGCTCCAAAAATATGGGACAACACAAAAAAATGAGGATGTGTGATGCACAGATGAGCCAATTTACCTACCCCCTGATCGATTGTAATCGAGCGTAATCGAGTGTAGTAGTTTGGGTTAGGATGCAAAGAATCTGTGGCGATAATCTGCATCGCCGACGGCGCGGTTATCTCTTCGCACGTGATGTGTCATCATGCTTTCGCCTCTTTAGCTCGTCTTGATCGTCGCGCTCAGGCGCGCGTTTGGTGCTCCGCTTCTTCTTCGATTGCTCGTCCAGGTTCATCGTTTGAGCGTCGATTTCTGCTTCTTCTCGGCGCCTGGGCGATGGTCGTGGCACATCGACGCGTCCTTTGCGCCTTTTCGGTACCGGCTCCGCCGCGGAGTCCGATTGCCGCTTCTTCGCTGGCGTTGTTGCCGCCTTCTCGACCTTCGCTGCTGACGTCGGTGTTGATGTTGCGGGCTCTCGCTCGCCTTCCGCTGCTTCCTGCAGAACGAGCACCACGTTCTCTCGCTTCGCCTGCCTCGGCGCTGGCGCGGGGCCCTCCGGCTCCGCCTTCCTCTTCTTCGTCGTTGATTCTTTTCCTCTCGCCACGGCCGCCCGGTGGTGCCCCTTCCGACAGCACAGTTTCGGTCTTCGACTTCGCAAGTCCGCGAGCCGACTGCAGTGCGCACACGTCGGCATGCCATGATCAAGGCACCGGTGGTGTCCGTTGCGGCAGCACTCCGCTATCGTCTTGCACGTCGCGCATTGCGTCAGGCGGTGCTGCGCGCAGACCTTCACCGCTAGGCCGTCGTCTTCCTTGTGGTGGGCCTCACAGCACCACGCCACCGACTTGCCTCGGCGCTTGCAGGCGTCGCACTTCACTTTTTCGTGCTCGCTCACCCCACTTTTCGTGTCGGGGAACCCCTTCCGGCACGTACCACAGATCCCCTCCGACGACTGCCGATTTCTTGCCTTTCCTCTTCTCCGTAGTGTCGTTGAATACCGCCCATTTCGCCGCACGATCCGCCCTTCCATCTCCGTACGTCGGGAAAAGATGAAAAGATCCATCCCCCACGCCTCGCCGTTGAACTTGTGCCGAGCCGTCGTCAGCTGTGTCTCGAGCATTTCCATCGTCTCCGTACCACGGAAGATTGGCCTCATCTCGTACCCCGTGAGGCACGGCGCTCCCACCCGTTCTCAGCGACCCTATCTTTTCCAGTTTCCTTCCCGGCAGAGGCAATTCGTCGCCGTTTCGCTCCAGCGCATCCCCAACGGTTTTCAAAAGCCTTACCCTCGCACACATGCTCAACGGTGTCCCGTCCGTCGTTGCTACGACACTGCCCGGAAGGTCCAGTCCGGTGTATACTTCAAAGTCGATGGCGAGCTCTGCCGTCGAGACGTCACCCGCCACCGACCAGCACATCCCATCCAGCCGGGTTGTTTTTCGAGTCCACGTAGAACAATGAAACCACTGACCCGACGGCCTCCACCAGAGCGTATGCTGCACATAACATGTCGAAAAGAGGAATAGTGTGCGAGAACCTCTTGTTCCAAGCGCCGATGACCGCGGTGTTATCCGCACCAACGACAAGCTTGGTCTCGCCATTCCTCCCTCCCCGAAGACACAGCGTATCAGACGCAAAAGTGCGTACATCTCCAGCACGGCAATGTCGCATCCGCTGTACTCTGGAGGAGTCGGACCGTATCGAGGGTCATTCCCCAAGATGAAACACCAACCGCGAAGGCTAGCGTCGGTGAACGCGGTAAGAACACGCGTCGGGGGTGGAATCCACTTCGCCCAAGGATTGACCACAAGTTCTGCAAACTCGGCACGGAAAAGTTGCTGAATCTCGCCAGGGACGCCTACACTCTGCTTCCATAATCCGGGATCCTTGCTGAGGCAATGGCCTGAACTTGTTGCCGACATCCAGCGCAGAAGGGAGGCTATGCGAAAAAGTGGCTTCCTCAGGGCGTGTACCCTCCACAAAATCATGCCAGCCAGCCGCCACCACAGGCGCCGTTCGAATGCCCCGTGGACATCTATCTGGTCGACTACCGAGACAACCTTGGCCACCCAATCTCCATTCATGCGCCATTGTTTATCCACAAGATTAAACTCCAAACCCAAGGCGCCCAATGATGTTTCAGCTTCGGCGGAGCACTCACCGATCACTGCGGAGTATCGGGCGCAAAGAGCCCCGAATCGCGACGAGGCTAACTCGAGTTCGGCGACCGTGTTTCCCACGAACAGTACGTGGTCCAACCAAACAATAGACGAAGTCTCTGACGAACGAGTAGCCTCCGTCGCTAGGGCGCTCGTTACACTTTGCCCCAACTGCGGAGCAGGACGGTACCCCATAGCTAAGCGGCGCATCCAGTAGACAGACTTCCGATTCGGAAGGCGAAGAATGGTCTGGTGCCTTCGGGCAGTAAGAAGTGGAAAACCCAGCTCTTGAAATCGTACTGCCTAGCGAAGCGACCCTGCAAGATGGTGTCGACAATATCCCTGTACGAGGGGAACTTGCACGCAGGCAAGAGCAGATGTTTTATGGCGTCGTTCAGGCGGTTAGTCGCCAGAATAAAGCGGAGCTAATTCTTAGGTACGCAGAAGGCCGGGTGGAAAACGCACCCCACCCGATTCCTCGGAGCCCCTTCGGCGACATGACCGGTGATGAGTTGGTCAAGCAACGGCTGTAAGCACATGTTCGGCGGGCCGATCGAAGGCTCGAGAGAGACGACGCTTTTCAAAAACTTCGGATCAATCCAGCGAAAGCTCTCGCATCGGCGCGGGAAGTCTGCGAGCAGAAGTTCCGTATTCAACGCTGACTGTGGAGCCCCGTCGATCGTGCCTTCGTACGATGCCTTCGGAATTTTCGGCAGGCCCGAGCCCCATTCCCACCACGACCAATCGTAGTCGTAGTACTGCAGTACCGACCAGAGGTGCTTCATCGGATCCGCTGCACGGTGCGGGTCGCATCGAGCGATTTCTGGGTAGGACCCCAGAACGCGCGGGAGATGTAGTTTCGCGACGAACTTATCGTGCGATGTCTTACCGAACCTGTCCATTTTTACCGGTCAAATACGTGGGGCGCGGGATTTAAAAGTAAGGGCTTTTTATCTAATAGCCACCTGCTAACTTTTTATTTAGCTTATAGCCACCTAAAGTAAAACTTTTTAATTAGCTTATAGCACTTTCAAATCTTTTTATTTAGCTTATAGCCACAAAAAACTTTTTATTTAGCTTATAGCCACAAAAAACTTTTTATTTAGCTTATAGCCAGGAGGTCCTGAAACTTTTTTTTTAGCTTAAAGCCACCTGGTGAAAACTTGGTCGAACTTTTTGGTCAAAATTTTTTGGTCAAAAAATTGGCCAAAAAATTTGGTCAAAAAAATCGTCAAAAAATCGGGTCAAAATTTTGGCCAAAAATGTTGGTCAAAAAAAATCGGTCAAAAAATTTTGGTCAAGATTTTGGGTCAAATTTTTTTGGTCAAAAGATTTTGGCCAAAAAAATTGTTCAAGAAAAACCCCGGAGTTTCAAGCGAACTTTCACTCTAAAAATCGGTCAAAAATTTTGGTCAAAAAAGTTGGTCAATTGTTAGCCAATCTGAGAAAAATCACACACGGAATTCGAACCCAGAAAACCCTTTGCCGTGCTGTGCCAGCTACTGGAGTGGCCACACCTATTTGCACACGTTCATCTTCGCTGCAGGTAGGGGTTTTCGGGCCCACCCGGAGCGAGTCCAACCTTCTCCACGTCTTATCATCTCATCACTCGAAACACCACCACGTCGTATCATCTTATCATTGCTTGAATTTTTGGAGTCTGATACTCGAAACAGTCTAGATAGGTCACCCACGTGTGTTTACGCCCGAAGGCTACATAAGAACCGACTTGAAAAATCGTCCACAAAGAGCTTGCCGCCGTTTGCGTTAAAGAGAGTGTCATCGAAAAGTACTCTGGTCTGAACTCTGCGAGCTATGTATCATGTTTCCCGGTTTCTCTTTCAGCACCCGTATGCTCGCAACATTTATGCCCGGTACTTCCAGTCTTTTAGCGTGTTGCACCCCTTGCTCCCACTACGGCCGTCCAGATGCCGCCGGGTTGCAGGAATCTGATAGTCCCTGTCACGAACACCGCCACGAACTCGCTGACGAAGAAGGTTGTTGGAGGTCAAGAGAGTTAACAACGCAATGGTTGCCAAAGTGTTGCGCCGCAAGTCGGCAGTCGCAAATCGGCAGAAAGGGGGTCCAAGTAAACGAGACCTAAGCAAAGTTGAAATGGGATGAGATTAGACGCTACCCCAGAATCACCTTGACTCCCCCAAACGTATCCCACACATTGAAGCTTAAAACTTGCAACTTGAAATTGGAAACTTGAGTTCGAATCCAAATCGCACAGTTGTCACAGTCAATGGCTGGGTAAATGGTTCGAATCCGCCATGGGTGTGTTCTCAGGGATTGGAGTCTAATTGTCGACCAAAGAAATTGACCCAAAATTCGGCCAAAATTTTGACCCAAAAAAATCGACCAAAAAAACGACCGAAAATTTTGACCAAAATTTCGGCCAAAATTTTGACCAAAACAAATCGACCAAAAATCGACCAAAAAATCGACCAAAAGTTTGACCAAAAATTCGACCAAAATTTCGGCCAAAATTTTGCCAACTCAGAAAAATGACCAAAATTTTGCAAAATGTGGCTCGAAGCTAATAAAAAAGTTTTTTGTGGCTATAAGCTAAATAAAAAGTTTTTTGTGGCTATAAGCTAAATAAAAAGTTTCAGGCCCTCCTGGCTATAAGCTAAATAAAAAGTTTTTTGTGGCTATAAGCTAAATAAAAAGTTTCTTGGTGGCTATAAGCTAATTATCCCTAAAAGTAAACTTTTTTTACCGGGCGGGACAAAATAGGTGTAATGCCCTTATATCCCACTCAAAACAAATTTGTGCCCTTATATCCCACTTCAAACAAATTTTGTGCCCTTATATCCCAAACTGGGATATAAGGGCACAAATTTGTTTTGACAAATTTGAATCGAGGAAAATGCTGGAAAACTTGCCGAGGAGGGGCTTGAACCCCCGACCACTCACCTTGAAACCCAAGGGTGGTTGGCTCGACCATCCGGATACCTACGGCGAAAAAAAAAAACTTTTCGTCCAGCCGGACGCTGGACTCCTGTTGCTGTTGCTATTGCCACTGCATGCGTCCACGCTGACATTGGCAGTGACATGGAGACATCACGTGTCGCGAGTTGACGCCCACGCCTGGCACGGCGAGCCAAAGCCGAAATCGAACCCGAACCCAGAAGTTCTGAGGAGTGATGGTGGCAGAACCGAACCCGAAACCGAACCTCAACCCGAAACCGAACCAGTGCCCGATAGCCTCGGATAGGAAACCAAACTCGGAACTGAACCCAGATTACAAGACAGATGGCCAGAACCGCGGAGGACGGTGGGCTAACAACCCAAGGTGGCGACACAGTCGGACACTGTTGCCGACAGACGGAATCTGCAGCTCACGCAAGAATGGCTGATTCCTTCCTAAAGTCATCAACTGTCGTTGTGCCCACGCCTGCACCGCAACTGGTTGCACACACACCGGTTGCACGACGGTGGACACAGCTTCCTTCACTGCAGGCTTCACTGCGTAAGTGAAATCAGCTGTGACTGTGGCTGACTCGCAGCCGCGTGACAGCGGCGCCTTCCCTCCACTGAGCCAGTAGTCCCGGTCCTGCTGCTGTTCCTTGCTGCAGCTGCTGCTCCATTGTCCAGAGGTAACTGGACCAGGCTCTCCACTCCAGGCACTCGGAGTCGGACAGCTATAGCGATACCCTGTGTTCTGGTCCCCGAATCTGGAGGTGAATCCTGCAGACGTGCGGTGGGTGTGCAGTTTACGGCTGCCGCGACACTGTCCGGTCACTCAGTGACTGACACTGTGACAGTCACAGTGTGACACAGCCTCAACAAGGACAGTGGAGAATGACCGTGGTCACTGGTATGTCAGGCCAAGAAACGGATCATGAGTCTGATGAGATCAGTTGTCTCGCCTGACTCTCGGCTGTAGCATCTGGCCAGCTACTACAGTTCTGTCACCGCGATTAGCCCCGAACGTCAGCGTGGCACGCCGTGACACGCCGCACGGTCAGACGGTGCAGCCAGGCACCTGGCTCTGATGCGGTTCTCTTGAGTACTTGCTTGAGCCTCCCAAGTTGAGGCACCCGATCGGGGATCGAGTGTGGCCGCGGTGGCCAGCTTGAAGTTGTGAAACGGTGCAACCAGTCGCTCTGAGGCACCCAGAACGTCTTGAGACGTCTCGGGTGGGGCACTGAAGCCAGCTTTATGCCTACGGACAAGGAAACACCAAAAACGAATGGAACGGGCTGGACTGGGTCAAAAATTTTGGTCAAATTTTAGGGGTCCAAATTTTTGGGGTCGAAAATTTTGGTCGAGATTTTTGGTCCAAATCTTTGGTCGAAATTCTTGGGGTCCAATTTTTGGGGTCGAAATTTTGGGTCCAAAAATTTTGGTCGAAATTTTGGGTCCAAATTTTTGGTCCAATTTTTTGGCATCGAAATTTTCGGTCGAATTTTTTGGGTCCAGATTTTTGGTCAAAATCTAGTTGGGCAAAATGTTGGGGCAAAATTTGGTCGAAAATTTTGCCCTCGAATTTTTGGACGTTGTGGTCGAGTCAAAGCACGCACGCCACCGGCACCACAGGTGTCCGGTTCGGTTCCCTCAAAAGACTTTTTACACGACCAAACAAATTTTGTGCCCTTATATCCCACTTCAAACAAATTTTGTGCCCTTATATCCCAGATTGGGATATAAGGGCACAAAATTTGTTTGAAGTGGGATATAAGGGCACAAAATTTGTTTGAAGTGGGATATAAGGGCACAAATTTGTTTGGGGTGGGATATAAGGGAAATTTACCGACAAAATAACTATTTATTACTAGGACTAAAAATAACTATTTATTACTACCTACCCCCCCCCCCCCGTGTTTAAGATCGCGTTTTTCCGTGTTTAAGATCGCCCCCCAAAAACCCGATCTTATACACGGGGGGGGACGATCTTAAACACGGGGGGGGACAAAAAACACCTTTTAGTCCCGAGGAAGGGTTTATTGTCCCGAGGAAGTTTTTTTTGCCCGAGGGGCCCCCGAACGAGGCAGCTGCATGCTTAACTTCGCTTAGGTACTTGAAGTACGCCATGTATTCCCTCTCAGTAGGAGCTCTCTTACCCTTTTTGGCGTACGTCTTCGTCGTGTTCATGATGTGGTCCATGAACTGCTGCCAGGCCTTCTTATACACCTCTCTGCTCTTTTCAGGACGCAACCCAAGGCTTGAGGAATCGTCGCTACTGCTGTCACTTTCAGTATCCGACCCACTGGTGCTCGCTTCGTCCTTGCACGGCCTCTTTCTCTTCAAAGCAGGCATTTTTACTTGGGTTTTAGACTGTTTCTTGTGGTATGCGGGGGATTTTGTGTGACACCTGGTTTTGACCATGTTTTTGAGAAGTTTTGCAGCAAATGAGGGTCATTGATGCGTTTCCGACTAATTTCGAGTAGCGCATTGGCTTCAAAACGTGTTTTTCTAGGGGTCTAGTCCCATGATTGGCGCACTGGGTGCATCACCTTTGTCGTTTTCGTGCATAAAAATGTCCAGTTTTTTGCCCGAGGGGCCCCCGAACCATGGGGGTTTCTGGTGAAAACTTTTTTGTGCTCCTGCAGGCCAGGCTACAGGACTCCCGCAGACCTACACGGTGGGGTCCAGCCTCAGAGGCAGCTGGGGTTAAAAAAGCAGCTGTCACACCCGCATTTCGGGTGTGGATTTACATGCATTTTGGTTGTAGCACACCCGCTTTTCGGGTGTGACTCGGGCACACCCTCTTTAGCTCAAGCTTCTGAGACTCGACCTCACCGTATACGGGTACAGGTCATTATACCTGTAACTGCAGCCATGCCAAGTATTGTACCCCACCTACAATTCCACCTATGAAATCAGACATCCGAAGACACCACTGGCCATCTTTGTATGATCCACAACGTGACAAATTGGGTTGTCGACTTGTACAGTGTGTCACTACAGCAATGATTCACGAGCTACTGTCAAGCTGCTGCACAAGCGTCGACTCGACTGCAAGCTCACAACTGTCCTACTAACTTGAGGAAAAAGCGACAGTTGTAACATTTTTGTGAGGTACCGGAGTTTCAAGCGAGCTTTCACTCACACACGTTCCTTTTTTTCCCACGCGCAGCGTGGGAAAAAGATTCTCCGGCCATGTTGACTTTTTAACCGGGATTTTCCTGAATTTCGGGGATTAGAATAACCCTGATCGCCGAGTGGCTGACCAGCAAGAAGACCTCGACGACGAGGAACTTCTTGGCGTAGAGTCGATGGCTGTGCCACCATCGGCTCTCGCCAGTTCGGACCCGGCGGTACGGGCGTTCAGATGCAGCAGCAGCAGGCGGCGTATGCAGCGCTGCAAGAAGTTTTGCGATCTCAAACGGACTCTCTTAGGGTGCCATTTGACATCGACCTGCGCCGCGTGTGTGAGTGGGTGCCTTTCCTGGGTTATCCCTCATCTGTGGATGAGGTACTCAACCGCCTTCGGCACGGGTACGGGCCTTTCCCGGAGAGGTCAGAAACCGACGGATCAGGACGCAGCCACGAGTTGTGTGTGCTGTGGGGAGTGCTCAGTCACTCTCGCAACGAGAAAGAGGTCTGGACCCGAGACCGTTTCTCCACCAGCTGATGGTCCGGATGGAAGCTCTCCGGATCGGTCGGGATGCGGATGAGCACTCGTCAGTGGCGACGGCCATGACGATCTCATACGAATCGTACCTGCACGGCGTGCGGTGGGACGAGTTCACCGACAAGGTGTTACGAATGGCCGTGAAAGCCACTGCTTGCTTCGCCGGGGGGCGCCCACCCGGGTACCAGCGCCAAACTTTTCCCGCACTCGGTGGGTCGGGGGGGTCCGGGGGGGGTGTCCCCCCCCGGGCACGAGCACCGACCTTGGCTTCACCCGGACTTTACCACCCTGGCCGAACTTCGCTTCGTGCCCGAACTGTTTTTTAGTACCAGCGCAGCCTGAGCGCTTAGCAACGCCCGAACTTAGCATCACTCGAACTTAGCTTCACCAGCATTGCCCGAACTTAGCTTCGCCCGAACTTTACTGTTCCCCGAACTTTAACTGCTGCCTCCAGTCTCGCCACGCGCCGGCCTTAGCCGAGCGCACGTACTTTTTAACCGGCCCGTTTTCAGAATTTCTCTTTGAAAGTATGCCAATACTGCAGGGAATAGTTGACTAGACCTCTTGAGTTTGGGCTGACCGCGAATTGGGGAGTCGGGAGAACCTACAAAGCCAAAAGCAGGACCGACCCCCTCGTTCGTGAGAAAAAGCGAAGGCTAGGTGTCTTCTGGAGAACACTGGCTGCAGAAGGTCCTGCCTTAGCCAGGACATCAGATTCTGAGGCACCATGTACCATACCGTCTCCCTGGTCGGCCTGTTACCAGGCATCAGTTTCCTGTTACAGGTTCCGAACAAGACAGAATCTGAAGTGCCATGTACCGTACCGTCTCCCGGGGGGCGGTGCCCCCCGGACCCCCCCTGCATTAAGACTCACCAGAGAAAATGGGCTTGGTGTCTGGTCTGAAGGAGAAAATGGGCTGCATAAGGTCCTGCGCATGAAAACGAAAAAAAAAAATCCCTGCAAGGCACAGTGACCGGGCGTCGGCCTTCAGGCCGGTGGGCCCGGGTTCGGACCCCGCCCATGACACTTTTCCAGTCGATGATTGTTTTTCGAGGTTTTGTTGCGTTTCCGGGTCAAATGTGTCCGAAAATTGCGTTTTTGCGGAGTTTCTCAGTATCTCGCGGTATTTGGGTCACCACGGGAAACGGAGTCGGGGGGGGGGGGGGTGATGTACTCAACACCCCCGACACGTACTTTCCACCCCCCGAAAGTACTTTCCACCCCCCGAAAAGTACTTTCCACCCCCCGAAAAGTACTTTCCACCCCCCGAACAAAAATTTCCACCCCCCGAAAGTACTTTCCACCCCCCGAAAAATACTTTCCACCCCCCGACAAAAATTTCCACCCCCCGAAAAGTACTTTCCACCCCCCGACGCAAAAATTTCCACCCCCCGAAAAGTACTTTCCACCCCCCGAAAAACACTTTCCACCCCCCGAAAAGTACTTTCCACCCCCGGACAAAAAATTTCCACCCCCCAAAAAGTACTTTCCACCCCCGGACAAAAAAATTTCCACCCCCCGAAAAGTACTTTCCACCCCCGAAAACTACTTTCCACCCCCCGACCAGATACGCAAACTCTTTCGAACGCTGCACACGGTATCCTTCAAGTGACCTCTAACTATCATGTTGCATAAGGCGTATCCGGATCTGAAAGCCGAAGACTTTGTAACACTTTACCGCAACCGAAGTCGCGAACCGGGTTCGGCTTGCACTGCAAAAGCAGCATAATTGTGTCTTGCGCACGAGCGCGGAAATCCGCCACCCGCCATTCGGCTAGATATTGCAAGAACACAATTGCGAAGCGTACTACAAACGGATAGTGTTACAAAGGCGAACGAATCATGCGAGAACCTATGGAGGGGCCCCTCGACAGCTTTCAGAACACGGCATAGTAAGTCAAGAGTCGGATAAGCGTGTACACGTTTTACTCCCGTTTGATCTGCATTTTCCACCTTTCCCCCCTTTCTTTGATTTGCTGTGTGTATTTCCAAAAACAGTTCCAGCCACAATCTGCAGGTCTGCGGGCTTGCGGGTATTCGGGGTTTGCGGGTTTGCGATTCCGGGTTTGCGGGTTTGCGGGTATGCGGGTTCGGGTATGCGGGTTGCGGGTTTAGGTACGCGGGTATGCGGGTTTGGGTATGCGGGTTTGGGTTTGCGGGTTTGCAGGTTCGGGTATGCGGGAACGGGTATGCGGGTTTGCGGGAACGGGTATGCGGGTTTGCGGGAACGGGTATGCGGGTTCGGGTATGCGGGTTTGCGGGTTTGCGGTATGCGGGTTTGGGTTTGCGGGTTTGCAGGTTCGGGTATGCGGGTTTGCGGGAACGGGTATGCGGGTTTGCGAGAACGGGTATGCGGGTTCGGGTATGCGGGTTTGCGGGTTTGGGTACGCGGGTTTGCGGGTTTGCGGGTTTGGGTATGCGGGTTTGGGTTTGCGGGTTTGCGGGAACGGGTATGCGGGTTTGCGAGAACGGGTATGCGGGTTCGGGTTGCGGGTTTGGGTACGCGGGTATGCGGGTTTGGGTATGCGGGTTTGGGTTTGCGGGTTTGCAGGTTCGGGTATGCGGGTTTGCGGGAACGGATATGCGGGTTCGCGGGTTTGCGGGTCGATTCTCGTGTGTGCAAGTACAGTGTCCCGCCGCGCTCCAGAAAAACAATCCACCCCCCGGAAAGTACTTTCCACCCCGAAAATCCCGAAAGTACTTTCCACCCCCCGAAAGTACTTTCCACCCCCCGAAAGTACTTTCCACCCCCCGAAAGTACTTTCCACCCCCCGAAAGTACTTTCCACCCCCCGAAAGTACTTTCCACCCCCCGAAAGTACTTTCCACCCCCCGAAAGTACTTTCCACCCCCCGAAAGTACTTTCCACCCCCCGAAAGTACTTTCCACCCCCCGAAAGTACTTTCCACCCCCCGAAAAGTACTTTCCACCCCCCGAAAAGTACTTTCCACCCCCCGAAAAAATTTCCACCCCCCGAAAAGTACTTTCCACCCCCCGACGAAACGTTTCCACCCCCCGATAAATACTTTCCGCCCCCCGACAAAAGATTTCCACCCCCCGACAAGTACTTTCCACCCCCCGAAAAATACTTTCCACCCCCCGACAAAAATTTCCACCCCCCGAAAAGTACTTTCCACCCCCCGAAAAGTACTTTCCACCCCCCGAAAAGTACTTTCCACCCCCCGACAACAATTTCCACCCCCCGACATCGATTTATACCCCCCGATTTATACTCTATACCCCCCGATTTATACTCTATACCCCCGGATTTATACTCTTTACCCCCCGTTTTTCGGGGGGTGGAAAGTACGTGTCGGGGGTAAAAAGTAATTCACGGGGGGGGGGGGGGGGGGGGGGGGGGGGCCGGGGGGTCTCCCCCCCGGGTACTGGCGCCGAACTGGCCACCAGAACCCGAAATTTGCTTCGCCCGAACTTTGCTTCACCCAGAACTTAGCTTCGCCCGAACTTTGCTTCGCCCGAACTTTGCTTCACCAGAACTTTGCTTCACCCGAACTTAGCTTCGCCCGAACTTTGTTTCGCCCGAACTTAGCTTCGCTCGAACTTAGCTTCGCTCGAACTTAGCTTCGCTCGAACTTAGCTTCGCCCGAACTTTGCTTCACCAGAACTTAGCTTCGCCCGAACTTTACTGTTTCCCGAACTTTAACTGCTGCCTCCAGTCTCGCCCCGCGCCGGCCTTTAGCCGACCGCACGTACTTGTTTGTGCGCACTTCCTTCGAACCTGTTTTGTTCATCTACCGGGGTGGGGATAGTACGATGCCATCGATCTGTTTTTGTTCTTGACAAATTGCATTTGTTTGACACAAAAAAGCCCCCCGCCATACTCAAGCCTCTACGGTCAACCGGAGACTTTAAAACACCGACCTTCTAATCCACAAATAACGCAAAAAAGCTCACAGTCGTGCTTTTACCATAGGGGCTGAGCGGGCGACCACGTGAGGCCGCCGCGGAAAGGCATGAAGGCACGAGGGACCGGATCCGTCAGACCCCGGAAGCGTGAGATCACGCAGGCTGCACGACGTATGCGGAAGGTGAACGCGCACAAGTACATCGACCAACTCATTGTGCGGCACCGACCTGCCATGTTCAAGCTTGCTCTGACCACTGCACCCCCTGCCGACACTCGCTAGCCGTCGATGCTCATGACGGCAGCCCATCCTGAAGTGCAAATACTGCTGACGTGTCACTGCTGTTGTGTGCGCACGGATTGGCGCCGCTCAAGCGGCCACCTTAAGTCACTCGTTTGTTTGCTCCGTTCTTCTCCTTGACTTGTTCCCGGATTAGGACGACACATACTACTACAACTACTACTTTACCCCTCGTTGCAAAAAGGGTCCCAACTCGAGCACCGCGGCGCACCTGCGCTTTCTTGCCCTCTTTCGCACGGGTCTCAGTAGGAAGGGAGGGGGAGGTGGTGGGCGCAAGCGGCACGCCGCTGTGGAGGGTGGCGTAGGGGAGGCAAGATGGTGTTGGCAGAGCTCGGCGGTCAGATCTCAAAGGCCCTCGGGCAGCTCGCAGGCGCCACCGTCATCGACGATGCCATCTTGGAGTCGATGATCAAAGACCTGTCCACGGCACTGTTGACGTCGGACGTCAACGTGGGCCTCGTCAAGACCATGACCGAAAGGCTAAAGGAGCGCGTCAACCTTGACGAGATGCCGACTGGCTTCAACAAGCGTAAGTTCATCCAAAACGTCGTTTTCTCGGAGCTCAAAGGCCTCTTGGACCCTGGCGTTACACCGTTCAAACCGATCCGTAGCAAGCCGAATGTCATTATGTTTGTTGGCCTGCAGGGCTCGGGCAAAACGACGACGTGCACGAAGTACGCCTTGTACCACCAAACAAAAGGTTGGAAAGTCGGCGTCATCTGCGCGGACACGTTCCGTGCCGGGGCATACGACCAGTTGAAGCAGAACGCTGCGAAGGCGAAAGTGGCGTTCTTCGGGTCGATGACGGAAACGGACCCCGCCGTCACCGCGAGAGAGGGAGTGAAGAAGATGAAGAAGGACGGCATGGATCTGATCATCGTCGACACGTCCGGGAGGCACAAGCAGGAAGCCGCGTTGTTCGACGAGATGGAGCAGATCCGGAAAGCTGTGCAGCCGGACGATATCATTTTCACAATGGACTCGTCCATCGGACAGGCCGCACACGACCAAGCCACTGCCTTCAAAGAACGCGTCCCCATTGGATCGGTCATCATCACCAAACTCGACGGACACGCCAAAGGTGGAGGAGCGCTTTCCGCCGTCGCCGCGACAAAGTCCCCCATAATTTTCATAGGCACCGGCGAACACTTCGACGACCTGAGCCCTTTCGACCCCAACGCGTTCCTCTCCAAACTCCTTGGCCTCGGCGACGTGGCGGGGCTCGTCGATAAAATAAAGGACGCAGGCATCGACTCGAAATCCGAGCTTTACCAACGCTTTTCGGAAGGCGTGTTCACGTTCCGTGACATGTACGAGCACCTGCAGAACATGATGAAGATGGGACCCATGGGAAAGATCATGGAGATGCTCCCCGGAATGGGGCAGCAGATGTTTAATGGCGAGCATTCCACCAAGCGGCTTAAGGTGTACATGACGATCATGGACTCCATGAACGACAAGGAGCTTGACTCCGACAACGCACGAAAGACCATGACGTTCGAGAGATGCCTGCGGATTTCAAAAGGCTCCGGCAGGGGGCTGTATGAGGTGAAGGAACTACTGGGCGCATACGCAAAGTTCGAGGACATGGTCAAAAAAATGGGCCGCCTCGACCTTAAAAAGCTGGAGAATCCGTCCGCCTTGCAGGGAAAGCAGGGGGCGCAGTCCATCAGCGAGCTTGCACAGGCACTCGACCCACAGGTACGTTTTCACTTCTCCCTCTCTTAGTACCATTCTCCCAAGTGTTGGCAGCCGCTGCAATACAACACAGAGTCGCTTGCCTTGCCACTTCACAAAACTCAATGCTTACTGGGGGGGGGGGGCAATTACAATTGAGTTCAGTTGTAATATAACGATACACGGCGTGGAATGGCCCCCCCTCCCGGGGCCTCCCCCCCAGGGGATTAGTTTCCGTTGCAGATTTAGACTGTCGGTCTAAATCTGCAAACCAGTGATGGCCGGGAAGAAAAAGAAAATGTTCAAAAAACGGTGATCGAAGTAAATATAGGCGGGGGGTGTGGTGTTTGTAGCAGTGCTGAAGGTGCTGGAAGGCTGCTGAGCCTCCGCTGCTGAGACCCAGCCGCTGCCGTTCAATTGTATTCAGCTTCGGGTCGGCAGGTTGCAGCTACCACTGTGCTTCATTACCGTGCCAAGGTCCTGTTTGACAGTTGAGTAACCCACACGAGCTAAGAGTGGCCCACACATGATAAAGGGGGGGCGGAACTATATATTTTTGCAAATTTTCCGTCGCGCCTTCGGCGCGATGTTGCTAAAAATAACGCTAAAAATGTTGTTGTAAGCACGGCGGTGCAGGTGCAGATACACCAAAACCGTGGACCTATTATCATAGGAATCATAGGAAAACAGGTCCCCAGGTCCACCCCTTCGCTGCCTGACGAGACTGTCCGTTTACGATTTTGACTGTTTTTGGAGCGCGTCCCCATAATAAATTGCGTCCCAATAATATTATGCCCACAGGGAACCCAGAAGCATTCGGAAACCCCCGAAAAGCCTGATCCAGACTGGTTGAAAAACGCCCGCAAAATGTGTCGCCAAACTGACGGGGTGACCATAATTGACCCATAAAGGACCCAAGAAGACCCCTCTTTTGCCGAACGAAGTTGTGGAGAGTGTGTCGGCTCCGCCCCAAGATGTCGTACATCGGCGAAAACGGCACCGAAACACCGCCCAAAACCCCCCCATATTGACAGTCTAAATCTGCAAACCCCGTAAGCCTTCAAACTAATACCCTGCTCCCCCCCCCCAAAAAAAAAAAAAGGTACGTCATGAGACTCCTGGCGGATGGAGATATCCGGCGAGCTACGCTTCTACATCGGTCCTCTCGACGGCCCCGTCGAACTTCGGCTCGAGTATCCTTATCGGGGCTCTTGTACGGAACGGTAGAATCGCCATCAACCTACATGATTTCAAGACCGAAATTAACAACACGGTGTTGAAGCTCATACGACGTGGCTACCGCAAGAGCGTGTTGAAAAGCGGGTTCCGCAAATGGCTGCCACACGTACCCGGAAGCTAAGTTTGGTGAGCACTGCGAGAGGGTGCGTGCGCATTTATTTTGGCTTGTACTAGTAGGCAACAAGTTCCCAGAAACTCTCCGTACTCGCTTGCCTTCATGGCACTTGCACTTTACAGACTCAAGACTCTGTATCTCAGCCCGATTCCTGTGGGGGAAGAGTGGGGGTGGGTGGCCCACCCAAAAAGCGACAAAAGTTCTGCATGTTCAGCCGCCAAACACAAACCGACGAGTAACCGTAACTTATTCCTGCAGAACTGACTTTTTTTGGTTGAATGACACTCGTGGCAGACAACTGACCCCAATCGAGTTGGGAACCGCGTTCGGAAAAATATTGGACCGGAATTCTTTTTCGACTTTTCCCTGGTTTGGGGGGTTCACTTTTTGGCTGTATTTTGAAGTCTGACCCAAGCAACTTTTGCACTCGTTTCATGTTCCCGTTACACAAATGATGGGACCGGCAGAATGTGCGAACATTCCAAAGCTTCCCGAATTCAAATTGGTTCAGGTTACCTTTAGTTTCTGTTTGTCCTTAACCCAACTCCGACCAACCGGACGTATATGTCCGGTTTAATCTGGAATTTTCTGTAGGTGTGCTTAGGGGGCGCCAAAGAATTCCCAAAAATATGGAATTCACCCATTTCGAGCATATCTTTTCATTGCCGCCCTCGAACGTCAAAAAATCGTCAGCAATGACGTTTGCAACAATGTGGCAAGATTGGGGAAACCCCGGAAAAAATCGGCTTTTTTTAGAGCTTTTTTAGCATTTTTTATATTTTTTATCAACAGTCGAAATTCCAGGAACTTGGGCGATGAAATGCCTCGAAGGAAGCGGGCGGCCACGGAAATGAAGAGTGTGGGGTCTACAGAGGAAGAGGAGGAAGAGGATGGCGATGAAGACAACGATAGGTCGGGAAGGACAGTGCGCGAGAAAATGTTTCATCTCGACGCCGCCACGCTTGGCGGGTAACCTTGAGCGGGTAACGGTGGTCGACTCTTGCGCGGGTAACGGTGGTCGACTCTTGCGAGAGCTGGGACAGACACCGGTCGCGACGCGAGTTCGGCGGGGTGCGACGCTGCAGCTTCGTCGGGGTGGAGTGCGGGTATATCGCACTCACATGCGAGCGATGGAGGGCAGTTTTGCGAGCCATCGGCAGTGAACATTCTTAGCTTCGCCCGCGAACATTTCAACATGCGTTGCAGGAGTATGGCACGCTTACCGGAGCTGGACACTTCTCAGGTGTCGAGCTTCTGCCTCCAACACGGTATGAGATTCCAGCTCAATCCGGAGACAGTGTACACAGCGCTGTACAACCGGCTCAGTCGAGCGAGACGAAGACCGACCCCACCCAGCCAACGTCTTGTTCCTGGCCAACCCGCGGGTTCAGAGCGGTGATCTCGGCCACTTTATGAACATTCTTGGCGAGCGACCAAAGAATAGGCGCTGAAGTCCTCCGCAAAGGCTGTCGAAGCGCCCCGGCCGACCACCAAAAGAACAGGCGCCGAAGTCCTCTGCAAAGGCTGCACCGAAGCACCCCGGTCGACCACCAAAAGGACCGGCACAGAAGCCCCTTGCAAACCCAGCACTCGTTGTTGCACGATCATGGGGCGTAGCCTGGGTCGGCGTAGACAAGCAGCTCGGGTGAGCATGGCGGGGGCGACTCATGAGATTGCCCCCGTCGCCGACCACGTGCCGGAACACGACGTCCGGGACGGGCTGTACTTGATCAACTCCTTGAACGTCAGCAGCCCGCTGTCGTCGGTATCCACCGCGTCAAAAACGCGCGTGACCGCCACTCGGCGGCCAGGACCTCGCCTGACGCTCGCTTCACTGCAAGCTCGCAAGCTCGCCGGTCGAGTCCTTCCGCGGCATGCCGCCGGCCCTGCACCGTGAGGCCCGGCGACGCCGCGTGCCGACTACGCTCAGCGACTCGCCACCTTCTGAGTCTGTCTGGCTAAAGTAGCCACCTTCTCCAAGTTGTAGGGCGCTGTTAACAGACTTGGGCGCCCTTGACTGCAGACACCACATGTATCATATCCTATCCTATTCTTGTAGCCCTAAACTTCGATTTGGGCGTGAACCCAACTATAAAATATTTGGACCGGAACTATTATTTTGGACTTTTGGGGGTTTTGAAAAGTATTATGACTTTTTCCCAGTCCAACATTTTTCCGAACACGGTAGTAAGCGCAACGGTACACGTTGTGCCGTGGGACCCTCTGAAATTTACAAATCAGCCCAGATTTCGGTCCGGAACAGGTGGATTTCTACTGGGACACTAGTCATTTTTACTAGTGCACTAGTAATTTTTACTAGTGTTTTTTCTAGTGCGCTAGTCATTTTTACTCATGGTTTTACTAGTGCACTAGTCAAAACACCTTTTTCACTTTTTGCTAGTGCACCGTGTGTATTACAATTGAAGTGCAGTTTGCCAGTTAGAAAAACATGTTGTTGTTGTGACTAAATGGCACAATGTGAGTGCAATGCAGCTCCAACCTTCACTAAACAAGTGAAAAGTTCGAGCCCGCAGCCTTCGGACTCCGCGCACCGGGTCGGAAATACCCACCTTTGTCGAACTGGTGCATGCCGTGGCTGTTTCCACCAAAACTTGGCAAGACTCCTGCCAAGAGAGTGCCAACAGCGTGGTGACCGCAGTCCGATGAACTTACTGCTTCTCTTTTTGACAGAGAGCGCTGGCATCAGCGACATCATGATGGTCATGCTTAAAACCTTTGGAAGACCCGGGTTCGGAATGACACCAAAACTTCGATTTAAGATTTCTTCTCCGCTTTGGCGAGAATAGGTACCAGGGAAAGCCTGCTACACGGGAGCCAAGCTTCACCTGTTCGGCGGTAATGCAGAGCCACGGGAGCTACCGATTCCCAGGAGCAGCACTTTTCTTTTTTCAAAACTTTTTGCAAAAGAATAAACCAAAACTACGCATTTCTTTTCCTCTTCTTCTTTCTTCTCTTCTCCGCTTAACATGACTTTTCCAAAAACAGCCGAAACGAAAACGGGCCTGAAACCGGCTCGCTGTCTGGCTCGCACTCAAGTGCAGTGTGAAAGTATCAGCCGTACAGTAACATGTATTATACGATTGGGATGCGCTGATTTCCCGAAGAATTGCACCCACGCGGCGTTGACGACTGGTCTTCAATGGTCTTCAAAAGGCTGCCTTGATATTACTTTGATCAAACTCACGCTAGGCTGAAAAACTACTCCTACTACTTGGCAACGTATTACAACATATTACCCCCGCGCAGGTGCTACGCCAGCTGGGTGGCATGGGCGGTCTGCAGCACATGATGGTGCAGCTTGCGCAGTCCGAACAAGACGAGAAGAACCAGAAAAAAGACGAACGGCAGTCCGGGGCCGCTGCCGCGAGCTCGTCCGCAAAAACGAACGCGAAGAAGAAGAAAAAGAAGTAAAAGCGCGGCGCACCCCCCCCGCTTGCGCCCGCTTCCCTTCGCCCCGTCTTAGCGGGCCGCGCGGGAATCCGGGCCCGAAGACTTCTGCTGGCCTTCGTCGCCGAATCTGGAGTGTGACTGGCAGCTCCTGCCAGTCACAAACCCTGGGCCTTGCGGGCATCGCACTTCGAAGCGATGCATTCTGTGTCTAGTGATTCGGGCGGAGTGTACTACATGCATTGCTTTGCATGCTCCGAGGGCAAGCAGCTTACAACAACAGCGTTCGACGACGAAGAACGAGCGTGCCTGCTCGCAGGTTCGCTTGGCCCAACTCCTCGTCCTCACAGTTTCTTAAATGTTGCTCGACGGCTGACGGACCTATTCTTCCGCACGCGCAAGACGAGACTCTCCGAGAAAATACGAGGAAGCTACCTTCAACGGAAGGTGTCGGCCCGTGCATGTGTGTACACGGTGGAGTCCAGCCTACCGTGTTCACACCCGCTTTTCGGGTGTGTATTTACACGCGTTTTTGGTTGCAGCGCACCCGCTTTTCGGGTGTGGCTCGGGCACACCCTCTTTAACTCCAGCTTCTGAGGCTGGATCTCACCGTGTTCGGGCCAACGCAACAAGCCAGTTCCGGCCGCTGTTCGGCACAAGTTAACGACGCCCCCGCTCTAAAGTGCGCCCTTGAATGTAATTCGCACCAACCGAAGATGCCACCGTAAGCTTCAACCCCGGGGACTAGTCATATATTACTGAAAACGTGCTTACTTTACGGGTAGTAATAATATTATGACTAGTCATTCTTACAGGTGGTCAAATATATTGCTCGTGTCAGCAGGGAACTCCCAGAAGGACAGAGAGGTTTAAATGTGCTGTAGCTCACACGAAACACAGGTAAGTCTGGGTTTAGTGGCGGGCGTAAGCGTTCAACAAAAAGGACCCACTTTGTAGTTGTATTGTTTTTCTCCAGCCTCCTTCGAAATGAGCACAAGGCAGTTCCTCGAGTATTTGTTCCCCGTCCAAGAAGGACCTGATGGTAGCATCAAACATGCACGGAGGGCGGGCAGCTGCCTGCACGTAAAAGCAAGGTTTTTCCCTTCGGAAATCCCCCTGGATCCTAGAAAAACACTGCTCACGAGCAGTGGGTGGTTTTGCAGTCGAGACGGTGCGAGACGAGAACGTCCTGTCACACTGTCCGAACGCTAATCCATCCGAACCCCCCGCACTCTCGGCGCATTGTTGGTCTGAGCTCGCATGAAGTGCCACGAGCTCAGACATGGTCTGGAGAACATTGGGTTGCAGGTGCGAGACGAGCACGGACTGTCACACTGTCCGAACGCTAATCCATCTGAACCCACGCTCTCGGCGCAGTGTTGGTCTGAGCTCGCACAACGTGCCACGAACTCAGACATGGTCTGTCAGGCTTTTCCCGCTGGGTTCGAGCCCAAGCCACTTCCCTGCCTACCAGTGCTTGCTAATTTATGTGGTTCATGACTCCGAAAAGATCCCAGTGCTCACGAATGGAACAGAAAAAGAGTATGAATTGCTGGACCAGAGTATTCCTCCCCCTCCCCCTTGAGCGTCAATTTCGTCCGCCTTTTTGTGGTTTTTAGTTCACCTTCCGCGATGCCTCTTTGGGGAGGGGTTTTTGTCGCTTGTTTTTTTCTTTGCTGTTTTTTTTGTTATGCCCGCTAGTCCCCGTTGGCTTCACTCACTGGGCCCAGAAAGAGGCTTTTCGGAATGTTCGGGTTCTCTGCTTTTCGCCCTCAGCTGGCGCATCTCTGTTTTCAGCTTTCGGCACAGGACCTGTCAGGTCGCGTTGTCAAAAACGGTGAAGATGATAATTGACGCAGGGTCAATGAAATAGAAGCGAGAACGTGGAGTAAACCCCGACTGTTATTAGATTCACGGTTAAACGAAGCTAGCAGCACAAGGTCGCACGTACTTTCCGATAGATGCTCCATTCTAACTCGATCCTCCGCTGCATAGCAGAGTCCGCGTGTCAATAGTAGATTTCTGACATCAGCGGTGATTGCCACACGACGGGTTGATTACTTGAGGTTACTATTCGTGCTCGTTAGCCTTACTATAGAAGTATCTAGTGCCCGGCATCGGGACAAAAAGCAGGTGCCGGCTTCTTTCCCAGTGCCGCAAGAGAAGTATAGGACACCACAACTAGACATGCGATGATGTGTGCGCGGTTGAAAACCCCGTGCACGTATCACGCAATGATTGGATGGTCCCGTGTTTGCTGGGTGGAGCTGCGGTGCCGCAACCAACTGTGTTGTCTCCGCTAACTGCAGGTGCTTATTCAACAAACAAATAGCCGCAGCGTCTTTCCCTCCGCACACGGAGGCCCAGCGATAGCTACCGATTGGGAACAGCAAAGTTTCGCCGGCCTGCGGTGCTTTAATCTCCGCCCGACAAAGGTCTCCCGGAGACCCTAAAATCCCGGAATCTTTAACTCTAAAAAAATACAAAACACTTGCAACCCGACGAAACAGGACCCAACCCTCCCCGTCGCATTTAGAATTAAGGAAACACCCCTACGAAGGGCTGACTAGAGGCTTGAAAGACGAGGGAGGAGGTGAAAAAAGAAAAAAGCGTGTGCGATGATCTGTGTGCGGTTGGAGAGCCGTGCCCATGTCACGCAATGATTGGGTGGTCCCGCATATGCTGGGCGGAAACGATAGCCCGGCCGGGTACCGGTACGAATGCGCCGGGCTGCGGTGCTGGGGACAGGTATTCGCCGTGGCCGGCCGGGCAGTGTACGACTCGAAGAGCAACGTCGCGACGAAAAGCAAAGTTCGGCTGTCGCAGGACGACGACGTGATAACGGTGGTCACCCCGCAGTTCTTGGCGCTTCACCCTCGGCACAGCGCGGTGCCCCTCATCAAAACAGACTTGGCCAGCATCGTGTTCATGGAGCTCCGGACCGAGACCGGCAAACCAGTCGGAGAACCGTACGGGACGCTCGAAATCCTGGTGCAGCAGTCGGACGGCAGCATCACGAGCGTTGAGATCTCGACGGTGCGGTGCAACACCAGCGTGCTGCAGGACGTCGCCTCCGACATTTCGCGGGTCACCCGCATCGCGCTCGAAGACGCCGACGCGGCAGCGCCCCCCCTTCCGACGGACGCGTGTTCGACGCCCGGCACGCCCGACTTGCCCTTCCGAGTTGCAGCCACGCCGTGCGCCAACGTGTTCCCCCCGACGCCGTCACAGCTTCGCGGCGGCCCCGTCACGCGGAACCCGATTGAAGTGTGGGCCGCTGAAACGGGCGCGGCCCCGCGGCTGGCGCTCGCGGCTTCCCGCCAGCAGTCGGCGCCGCGAGGGCTCGGAGAAGGCAAGGCCGGGCACGACGCGTGGGTCATCAACAACGCGACGTGGTCCTCGGACGCCCGGTCCGCGAACTTCTCGGCGACCAGCGAGTCCCACGAGAAGAGCCTCGCGCTGACCGCCACACTCAGCTCAGGCAGAGGCGACCCGAAGCAGCGCAGCAACGGCGGTGCTGTTTCGCCTTCGAAACAGCCGCCGCGGAAGGCAAACGGAACGCCGAACGGGGCCGCACTGCCACCGCCGGCACCGGACGGCTTCGGTGGGGACGAGGAGCCGTGGAAGAGAAACGCGGGGCGGCCGATGGCGAACCCCGTCGAGGCGTGGGACAGGGACGATGCGCGGAGATCAGCCGGGCGGGAGACGGCACCCGCCGCCATCTCGCAGCAGCTCAGCGCACTTGCGAAGGAGATCGGGGCGCTGAAGCAGGCGTACGACACGCTCGCGAGGCAGATGCCCGCCTCCGAAGCCGCGGACAACAGCGAGCGAGGGACGCTCGACGAGTCGGGGCTGCACAGGCTGACCGAGCGCAAGAGCAGCGACGGCGGATCGAAGCACAACAAGTCGTCCCTCACGCGTTCTTCCCGAAAGTCGGGCTCCAAAGACACGACCAGCAAAGACCGCACGCGAACCCGCCGCCCGCGGCCCGCCGACGACGCCCAACTTTCGGACGCCAAACCCACGAACGCAGAACCGCCGGCAGCGACGGTGAAGCCAACGTCGTCCCGGGGGTCCAGTGAAACCGACGCCGGCAACTACAACCACAACAACAACAACAACGACAACAGCAACAACAACAACAACAACAACAACAACAACGACAACAACAACAGCAACAACAACAACAACAACGGTGACCCCCGCAAGCTCGGGTCGCCGCCGCCCCGAAACGAGGCGGGCCGCCGGCCGGCTGCCGGGCGGGGTGCCGTCGAGCGGTGGCTCCGCGACACCGGTGCCGCCGCTCCTCCGCCGCCGAACGGCGCGCAGCCTTCGTCGTCGGCCCGCGGCAGCAACACCACCGACACTTCGGGCACCGCCAGGAGCTTGGTCCTTGCCGAGCCTCCCGTGCTCACGACCGAGCGCTCCCGGGAATATGAACCTGTCGAAGGCGCGACTGTTGTGATGACGCTAGCCGACAACACCACCATGTCGGGGAGTGTCCTGCACGTGAAGGACCGGATCCCGTACAACGGGTACGTTCTGAATCAGTGGAAGGCGCTGACGAGCGGCGACTCGAGCCTGCTGACCTCCAGCGGGCGCGTCGCCACCATCGCGTGGGCAGACGGCACCGTCACGGAGCACGCGTACAGCGGCAAGGCGGGGCGCGCGGCCGCCGCCGAACCGCCCGCCCGCGAAGTCGACCTGAGCGCCAGCGGCGGCAGCCGCAGCAGGGGCACCGTGCCGCCGTCGCGGTCCGCCTACCGCCCGCTGCACGACGCCCCGGGAACCGCCTTCGGCGCCGCGCGCCGCGAAGGCGAACGCGCCGGGAGCGGCATCCGGGTGATCCGGAAGAAGAGCTCCGGCGTCGGCGACGCCGGCGCAGCGCCCGAAGCTCGAAGAACCGCGCGCGAGGACTCGGAAGGGGCGAGAGCCGACGAAACGAGCGGCGGCACGCCGCCGGAGAGCCCGAGGGAGGTCCTTAACGGGTTCAGGCGCCAGTCGTCGGACGAGAACGCGGCGAGGCGGCGGCACGGCAGGAGGAAAGCCGCCGCGAGGCGGACTCTGAAGCGGCCGAAGGGCGGCGGCAGGCGCGCAACGGGGCAGTCGGACGGCGGGCACTCGGAGGACCAGTATTCGAGTGCAAGCGTCGTGTCAAGCGTCGGCACCGACCCTTCGACGGCACCGAGCGCCGCCCGGCTGGGCGGGCAGGAGCGCGCCGGCAGCGCGACGCCGTCACACGTGTCGTCGAGGCGGAGAGGTGGCAAGGGCTACCCTCCCCGCGACGGTTCCTCGCGTTCGCAACGAACGGCTTCCACCAGCGGCGGCAACGTGCTCCGCCGGGTCGCCGATCTCGTCGACTCGCCCCGGTGCCGGAACTGCGAGATCCGCCGGCAAGTCGAATCGAAGCGTTCGATGGCCGAGAAATTCCACTGCTTCGACCATCTTCGGACGCCGCCGCAGCCCTTGTCGCCGGTGCAGCCGCACGTCGGCGCTCCGTTCAGCCCGATCAAGCTGCCGCTGGCGGCGCCGTTCAAAGCCGAAGCCAACGGCGCCGCGGAGCCGTTGTCGCCGACGTTCCCGATGGTTTTCCTCGAAGGCGCACGCCCGGGGCAAAAGAAGAATCACCTCAGCGTACCGCCGGACTGCCACGATCGATGGATGCTCGTCCCTGGCCCCGAATCCGAGCAGCGCCGAGGATCGAAAGACACCACCACCAGTGGCGACACGGCGAAGGTATCGCGCGTTCTTCACTCCCGCGGACTCGTCTTTCGTTGGCGTTGATCGAAAGCATTCTACAAGAGATTTTTCCTGAGCGCCTGACTGCAAAACAGTCAGCGGTGGTTGACGTGCAGCGCAGTGTCAACGCAAGGATACCCTGGGCATTTCTTTCCGGAAGGAACATCGCGGCTTTGATGCTTTGATGCCTTCAAAAGTGTCGCTCCGCAGCAGAATCACTGCGACAACAGAATACAAACCAATTCAGAAAAATTCCTATAGTGAACGCAAGTCGGCGCGCATAGTCACACTTGAAGCTTCAAAGATTTTACGACTTTTCTGGACACAAGTCCATAAAGCAAAAATCACGCACGTGCAAGGTGCAGTAGTGAGGCCGGAAGAACAGGCGAAAAGGCGAAGCAAATAATCACACAAGTGGCTGACACAACTAGGGCGATGACCAAGCTTGAACAGGTCAATCTATTCTTCTTCTTCGAACAGGTCAATCTGTTCTTCTTCGTAGCAACATTGCATTGTAAACACGAAAGACAACGCTTGCAGCATGTTTGGAGAAGATTGGCCTATCGATCATATTCACTCACTACCACTCACTACCAGGCTAATTAGTTTCACTGGAGTGCCCTTTCCTGGCGAGGGAATTTAACAGAAAGAGTGCCAACACTACCTTTTTATGGTAACATTGTACTCACAAGCTTGCTTGTCTATCAAAAAGTGTCGGATGGCAGCGTGCTGTGTTAAATCACTCAAAACAGGGTTTACACACGTACGCACAAACAAAGGTTATTGCACATAGTCTAACTACTTAGAGAAGGTGTCGTTCGAGAAGCTGGCAGCCGCTGCAATCAACGGCTTTATCATCCGAGGTTATTATAGGTTGCACTGGTTTAATAAAAAGGATCTCGAGCAGAAAGCCCACCACCGACAGGGTCTGAACACGACTATCCCGGTCATTCGCCAGCAGCCGAGCGCCGATTGTTTGATGGACACCGGCAGTACTTCAGCGCCGCTGCGAAGCACGAACGACGGCCCCCGGAAGGCGAGCGTCGCCAGCTCTGGGAGCAGCGTGCGGATCAGCAGCCACGACCTCGCTGCGAGCGGCAACAGCAGCACGGTGAAGACGCCGACGTTCCTGCAGAAGGCGCCGGTGCCCTTGCAGCGGCTGACGGCGAAGCTTGCCTCGGCCCTGAGCAGTCCCACTTATTCCGGCAGCTCGCCGCTCAGTGGCGGCCCCCAGCGGGTCCGCTGCCGGTGGTGCGGCCTTACAGCGCCGCTGGAGCACGAAATCCACCGGTGCGCCTTCCGGCAGCTGTCGTGCCCCCACTGCCAAATGGTGATGATCGCGCGCGAGTACGCCTACCACCAGCAGCTGTGCACGAAGAACCCGAAGAATGGCGGACGGAGAAAGAGTCGCAGGCTCAGCGTCGTGTCGGTGTTCTAGCGCATTTTGTCGCGCCGCACACACCGTTTCACGGGCACTTTGCACCGTTCTTCGACGCAGGTTTACAGATACCAAGTCGCGTCTTTTGTCGTTGTACAGATCGAGCACGTCGCATTCAGCAGCCTGACAACCATCATTAGTTGCACCAGCACAACGGTCCGTCCTTGACACGCACCATCGAGTGTACTACTGCTGACTGCATCATCGACTGCGCCGTCGGTTCCTGCATCAAAGACTGTACACCAATCGATTGCACCATCACTGACTGCATCGTCGCCTGGCTGCCCCACTCAACGTTTCAGCACTCGTTGCACCGGGTGACGACTCTCTGACGAACTGACGAAGAGTTGAACAGTGATTTTCCTAGCCTGCTACCGACGTTTGGAATCGTTGCCCCCTTCTCCAGCGGTGACAATTCCCAACGTCATCGTGACAATTTCACGCGTCACCCCAGTTACGAGCACCAGCATCGCCGTCCCAGCTCAAAGGTGAGGTTCAGGGGTTTGTTGCTGGAGTACAAGCCTCTGAGCGCCGAATACACATCGCGCAAAGTAACTACTTTACGATCAGGCGTTGGGTCTGTTTTATTTTTGTATGGGTATGAACGCAGTATGCTCTGTCGGATCCTTTCGTTTTTCCACGATTTTTCTGCAGCGCGCTCTTCGTGGTGTGACTTTTGCTCAGGAGAGTACCAGCATTGTTGGCTCAAAAACATGATGCAGTCCAAATCAATAGGCACGCAACAGAGTCTGCTTCCTCGCTCGCCAGATTTTGCTACCATCTGCGACGAAATCGGGTCCACCAGATAAGCTATACTTGACACAACGAGATGACTTTGTTGCCCTTTCGGACACACTGCTACCAACAAGGATCGGTCTCGTTTCCTCCAAGCAAGCACGAGATTTCTGCCACCTGCGACACGTGCTTGGTTTGCGGAAAAGAGATCACCTGAAACAAGTTGCTATTCGTCCTCTTTGACGAGCAGGAGAAACTCATGAAATAGTCAACCATTTCCCCGGTGTTGGCGTGCTTTCAGAAAAAGAAAAAAGCCCAACCTACATACCGTACCACTAGAAAAAAGCTACTAACTAAAGTCGGACAGCGAAAAGTAAAAGAATAAGTTGTGCTAACCCTCCTGTGAGCTTTGGACCGGATTCGCTGAGAACGATGGCCTCGGCAATGAAGCGGGGGTGTCGTTCTTCGGTTCCCCTTCACCCAGCTGTGTGGGTTGGTCCGGCGCCCCGCCGATTTTAGCTTTGCTCCTTTTTCTTGTTGTTAACCAATTCACCTTCCTGCCCGACCGAACACATTGTCTAGCCTTGTAGTTTGGGTTAGAAAGGAAAGAATCTGTGGCGAGAATCTGTAGACGTAATTGAGCGAAATCGATTCAGGTTAGCGTGAATTTGATCAAAGTAACATCAAGGCAGCCCTTTCAAAGACCAGCCACAGTCAACGCCGCGTGGGTGCGGGCTTTAGATATTATATTAGTCATCATGTTTCAAACCCCCAGAGGGTGTCCGTGGTACGAAAGTGCAGTTGCCCGCATCCAATCGGTAATCAGCTCGTAATCGAGTTCAGGTCGTGGATAGGTGAACTGGCTCATGTTGTTTATCGAACGACGGACGTTCGTCCTCGTAGGCCCTTTTCGAAGGGAACCCATTTCTTTGCGGCCGCGTACCCATATTTTCTGTACAAACCCGGGCCGGCTCAGCAGCGACAGGAGCCACTTGGCATACCATGCGGGGAGCGTGCATATATAGTGATCCGTTGATCACGCCCTCCGATTCCAGTGCGAAATCCAGTCGCAAAACTGCGGCGCCGGCAAGTCCGCATGCCCGTGTACCACCGGATGCTCACTGGATCTGCGGGTGCATCCAACCACCGACTAAATAGCTCGCACAATGTCACGCCAACGTTGGGACCCATTTTTTTGGAACAACCGGATTAAATGCCTTCTCCTGTAATCCCCTCTGCTCCATTAATTCACACCACCTCCGGTTGTAGGCCGATATGAATTTGCGTGTGCTCGCTACAAACTGCCGCCTGACCAACCAGACTCACTGCGCTGTCCTACTCAGGTTCTGCGTTGATGTTGTCGGGCCTGCCGGACCAAAGCACGGGTGCATGTAAGACACAGTGTCGAGCACCATCCCCTCCGCCCCCGCATCAACCTCCGATGTAGCAATACGTTTCGTTTTTCGTTTTTTTTTATAGAGAAAATTGCGAGCATACCAAGCACAAGCATTTACGGTGAGAAATGTCACTGGGGAAAAGAGAAAGTTTTTACGGAAAACAGCGGCAATGCAAGATCGACGTTTCGTCTGCTTTCAGGTGAGGTCCAGCCTCAGAAGCTGGAGTTGAAGTGGGCGCGCCCGCGTCACACCCGAAAAGTGGGTGACTTACAGCCAACGCATGTTAATCCACACCCGAAAAGCGGGCGTGGATTACCTCCCGCTTTTTTAAAGTATCAGTTCTTAACTCTAGCTTCTGAGGCTGGACTCCCCGTGTATACGTATCGGATTCCATGTGTCGCTGCGTATCACAGAAGATTATGACGGGCGATCACAGTACGGTCATCTGCTATGCATCACCATCGTGACACGTATCAGATACTTATCATATGTCAACATCTGCCGTGCGGTCCTTTTTTGTCTCTCCTGGCTCGTCCGAACTGCGTGTGGTTTCTTGAAAGTATGCTAATACTGCAGGGGATAGTTGACTAGATCTCATGAGTTTGTGCTAACCACGATTGTGGGAGTCGGAGACCATAACGTAGCCTATAGCAGGACCGACCTTCTCTTTTCTGAGAAATAGCAAAGAACACAAACCTGTCAAGTCCTGTCAAGAGCTGCGACTCAACTATTCTCCCCCCACCCCGGGAAGGAGGTACCTGGTACCTTACTTCAACTTGGTGCTGCACACGGCAACCCCATGTCCACCGTACTGTGCGGAGTTGACTTCGCAGATTGCCACCGCCAAAATAGGCCGTCGCAATGCCGACACAACGATCTTTTGATGACCCTTCGAGGTCCCTTGGTGTTCTTCGCTACTGGTTGGACCATGGCCAGTGCTTTTTTGTTATGCGTTGCCGGTTGGGACACAGCAGGGTACCAGAACCGCACAGAGAGGGAGTTCTAGAACCTTTTGGCGTCTCAAGTGAAGCACCCACGAAAACAAGCACCAGTAGGAATAAACGTTTTGTTCATCAAACGAGAGTGAAGATCTGCTTTTTATAGGAGGGTTTTCAGAAATCTCCGCGAGCGCGGAAACCCTGCTAACAAATGAAATCTGTCAAGATCGATGGCAACAATCTCCCCTCACTCCCGTTAGATGAACGAAACAGGTTTGGAGGAAGTGCGCGCAAACACAAACAAAGCCGGCCGATCCATTTTTCTTACGAATTTCTTTGTTCAAACATCAAAGCCCGTGTGGGATGGTAATACACACCGTAAACCCCTTGTTGTGTCACCGGGACCGACTCACTACCTGGGTCAACCTTCGCCGACATCTCCTGAGGTTGCTGTCCTGCATACTTGGTGTGCCAGTGCAACTTCGCAAGTGGAAGCGGGTTTGCAGGAACCTGACGTAAGGAAACCCACGCGCTCAGCCAATGTTTGCGCGACTGTGATAGACAGCACAGGCAGTTCGATGCACTTCCAGGGGATAGGGGTGGAGTGACTCAATTGCATTGCCTGCGTCCTTGCCAACCGAAACAGGGGGGCGACCAAAACGAAGGTAGGCGCGACCTAGAGGGGCGTCCTCTGGACGGGCTCACGCCCACAAAACTCGGCTCCTTAATTGTACAAAATAAGCCCGCAAAGCAGGCGGTGCTACGTGTGCAGAGGTGTGCGACCCGTCCAAATTCCTTCGCCGAAGTGTGTGCAGATAGATATGTTCTTTGTGCGTGCCGCTGCATGGATACTCTACATTCGGCTTCTACGTGCCTTTCAGTTTCGTCGCGATCTCATGACTCAGCTGTGGCAAAGGCTTCTTCTTTTCAGTATGTCCTTCAGTACGACAGCCGCCACTAAGAGCCTGAAGTCTTCGTGGTACTGTTGTTGTGTACTGACGGGAACATTTCCGGGACTACGGCTCCGCATTCAAGTTAAGCGAAGCTCTCAACAACGGGAGCCGGAAAATATGTGATGTGTCGTCATCAGCATCTTCATACGATGCCGTCGCCAGCAGGAAGACCTCCGAGCAAGGTTTGTCCTCAACAATCCATAATGGTACCACCAGTGCAAGCCGAACCCAGAAGTGCTCCCGGGGGGGAGATAACAAAGAAGGTTTTTTTTCCCTGCGAAAAGTCAGCGGGCTGGTGCCGACAGGCCTGCAAACAGGGCAACCCGTATTTGTGCGCTGATGCGCAAACAAGACCCCCGGAACTCCTTGTGTTTCCTAATAAGCGGGTTCACGAATGTTCGAGTGCTCGATCGAAGAGAAGTCTTGCAACATTCCGTGGTCCCGCTTCCTCCCACGCTGTGTTGTGGGGGAAGGACATGCATTTGACTGCGAACAAGTGCAGCAAGCAACAAATGGTCTGGAAGCCTGGCAAGCCGGAAAAGCAAAAAAAAGGAAGAAAGTGATCCTGCCACTGAACAAAAGAAACAATGAACCAAGTGCCCCGAGACACCATTTCTTGACTGTACTGCAGTGTGAAAGCGCGGAGAGAGTTGCTACCTGTCTCGGATTCCTTGTCGTTTGACTGGTGGTATAGTGCGTTGCTCAGGGTAGTCGAAGGCCTGACAATCACACTAGTGCAACAAATTTACCGACTGGTTCAGTGTGGGTCGCACCGTGGTGCGGCTGTTAATGGTAATAGGTTCTCGGCATGAGGTACTCGTGTGCCACTGCTGACTGTTTGAGTCGGTTCATCGGATACGGTTGGCTTTTTCAACACTAGAGCGCTATATAGCGCACCCAGTAAAAAACGGTAGCAGAAGGCATCGAACCAGCGCACCGCGCACCGAGCGCAGTGTACCGGCCGGCCGTCCACACTGCCTGTTCTGAATTGACCTACGGTTAGAAACTCTTCCAGGCTACGCGGAACTCGTGCAATTCGCCCTTCTCTGGTAGCAGGTAGCACGGGTGGTCCTGGCGTGGTGACGAGCTACGAACAGCCGCCTGACAAACCAGACTCACACTGTTGTTCTGGTCTGCAGTGGTCCGTGGCTTAAAGGACCGAAACACGGCGCAGACGGGACCAGTGCGGTGTTGAGCACATATCCATTCCAAGCACGTTCTTGCAAACCCCAGGCTTTCCCGTAGTAAGTGTGCAAAAAAGAAGTATTGAGAACAACGCAATGTCGTCGCCGAAGAAGCGGTTAAAGCGGAGTGAACCGACGCCAGTCACTTCCGCGAGCGCCGCGAGACCAGACTACCTCCGCATGATATTGACATGCCCGATTCACGACGTTAGCAAGGTCTGCTCTTGTGTGTGCTTGTGTTATCACTACAGTGTTGCAACTGCGATTGGTAGTTGGTAGCGTACTAACCAGGTGTTCACTGTTTCTGAATAAGAACTTTCCGAGAGGTTCATACACGAAGAACAAGAATGTTCTAGCTTCATCAATATTGATCAGTAGGTGATGATCGTCTGCGATACATCGTTATGTCTGGAAATGTTCCTATGGAACCGACAGGCATCCGAAAAGGCCGCAAGCCCAACGATTCTTGCGGTTGCTTCGTAACACGTTTGTTGCGTATCGTTTTTTTTTTTTTTGTATAAGCACCTGCTTTGTAGGAAATACTTGAGGAGGCTGCCAGCTGCAAAAGATCAAAGGAGGTAAATGTGCTGTAGCCCACACGAAACACAGGTGAATCTGGGTTTAGTGGCGGGCGTAAGCGTTCAACAAAAATGCCGAAGCAACTCGACAGGTCGGGCGCGGTGAGTTGGGTGAAGAGGGTGGTCGGGACTGATGTCCCGTCCCTTCTTTCATTCACCGCAAACAACCGCCGACTCGCGGCGGTACTCAAGGTCGCGCGCGACGTCGAGGGGACCGCGGAGGCGGGGCTGAGGCGCCTTCTGGGCGCCTTGGGGTACACGGACGAGGAGGCCCCCCCCGAAGGCGTGGCCCAGTGGGTCCTCGCGTGGCTGGCGGTCGCGTCGGCTCCGTCCGCCACCGCGGACGAGTTCGCGGACCTGCTCCGCTCGTCTCCGAAGGCCACGCCCCCGCCGCAGACGCCGGGGCACATGCCGCTCCCCGCGACCGTTTCTCCCGCTGACGACTCGACCACCGCTGCATTGTTCGGCCCATCTCCCCCAGCCGCGCGACGTGTCTCTTTCGCCGAGAGCGACGATCCCCTCAGCCCAGATGACGACGATCTGAGGGAATGCAACTCCGCCGGGGGCGGCCGGGACGACCACGCGTCGGACATAGGCCGGCTGCAGCGTCAGATCGACCGCCTCACCGAGTTGGTGATGGCGGCCCTCCCAACGCGCACCTCGCCACCCGTCCGGCCTTCGCCCGCCCCTGAGGCAGCACCTGAGGCGGCACCCGCGGGCTCCCGTCCCGTTCCGCCCACGTCGGTGGGCACATGCCCCGGTCCAGTGCTGCATCAGCTTCCGGCGTTCACGAGACCACTCCCGCCGCCTCCGCCCCTCGTTGACGTTTCTCGCCTTCCGCGGGCTGTCCTGTTGCCGGACAATCCTCGCAACCTTCCGCAAGCCGTCGTGGGCGGTCCTCTGCCAGTGGGCTATCGCTGCCCGCCAGCCGCATCCTGCCACCAGCCGTACGCCGAGCCCCGCCAGCCCTACGCCAGCCATCCACTTCCGGATTTTCCGGAGGACCCGTCTTCGCTGGGGGGAGGCGGGTCGGTCCAGGGCTCCCACACGCTTCTCTCTCCCGGACCAGAGCTACTCGACCCCGAGCTCTGGGTGAGCCTCTCTCCCGTCGAGAGGTCTCTCGCGCTCGTCCACATCCGCGGCTTCTTCGCGGATATACTCGACGCCGTCCCGAGCATCGCCAACGACGCAGGACACCTGCTCAGCCACGCAACGTCCATCATGCGTCTGATGGACGACTCCTCCGACCCCGACGCCCTGGTAGAGCTGGGGAGGGACACCATCCACCGCATGATGGTCCTCAAGACGGCCTTGAAGGCCGGCTGGTCGTTGGCCGCCGGCCTCCAACACCGCCACCAGCACGAGGCCGGGTTCCCTCCGTATCTTCGGAACGCCTTTCAGGCCCTGCAGAAAGCCGAGGAACAGCCCGCCCCCAAGCCGTCCAGGAAGCGCAGCCCGAAGTCCCGCACCCAACACCCGGGCGAAGCTCACCCCGACTCCCAGCACCCTCAGCGAGCAACCTCAGCCAAGGGGAGGGCCAGGCAGTAGGTGCCTTGGACCGTTTCCCACCTCCTGTGGCGGGGCGACGCGGACGTCCTCTCCTGTCGGAGCCCCCGCTCTCCCCCGGCGAGCGGGAACGTCTTGTCCGGTCCGCGAACACGTACATTGGGGATGCCCTGGCGCTGTCCACGCGTCGCGGGATCCACTCCGTGTATCGCCGTTTTCTGGAGTTCCGGCGCCACTGGGAAGCGGTGTCCGACGATCCCCTCGACGTCCCGACGGCGCTGGTCCTGTTTGTGACTCGGCTGCTGGCCCGCGGGGATATCTGCGCAGCTTCTGCGGTGCAGTACGTCGTGAACGTTCAGTCGGCCGAGAAGCGTTTGGGGCGACCTGTCGACAGCCAGCTCGTCAGGGATTTTGTCAGGTCTCTGAAGCGGGCGGGCGCGATGAAGCCATCGAAGCAGGCCGTCCCGGTGACGAAGGACGAACTGCATCATGCTGTTCGTTTGGAGTCGGATCCCGGCGTGCGGGTTGCGTTGGCCTTGGCATGGCAGGGGGCTGCGCGCGTGGACGACGTCCTGACGAGGAAGGCCGAGCACATCACCGAGGGTGCCGGTTTCTGGGCGGTAAACTGGGTGGGCTCGAAGTCGGATCCTTTCCGCCTAGGTCAGGTTACGGGCGTGATTCTTCCGCCAGCTCAGGACCAGGAACTTCGCTCGCTGCTGTCTCAGACGCCGCCCGGCCGCCTCCTGTTTCCAGACATCCCTTTTCGGCGAGTTGTGTCCGCGCTGAAGCGCGCCAACCTCTCCCTCACGGGCCATTCCCTCCGGCGGGGTGCCCTGTTCCACCTGTTGAGAAGCGGGGTCGACCTGCGAGTGATTCAGAGCGTGTCGCGTCACACGACGCTGAGTGCTCTGATGCGGTACCTTCCGGAAGCGGAGGTTCCGCTCGTCCGGAACACCGCGGAGGCGTCGGCGAGTCTCCTATAGCCTTTCGCCTCGAACCCCCCTTCCCGTTCAAGCTACCGAAGAGGAAAGTCCCCGACCCGCTGGCGGCGATTTATCCAGGGCCGGGGAGGATCCCTGACGTGGAGCTACCGCCCTCTACGTTCACCCCGTTTGTTGGTGTCGCGTACGGAGGCGATCTCCTTGTCAACAACTCTACGCCCCCCCCGTCGCAAAGCAGAAGAGGAGAGGACCTCGCGCCCATCTCGTCGTCATTCATGAACCTTGACAGGTTGTCAGCTTTGGACAGCCAGGGTTTGCTGCGTGGCGTGCTGGATGTGATTCGCTCTTGGGAGTCCTTCCGTTCTGCCCTACTCCCGGGAGCGGAGGAAGCGCTGACAGAAAGAGGGTTCACGCGGACGACGTCAAGGCGCATGCTTCGTCATCTCCCGGATCTGGTTAAGTATGGAGTGACGGAGCTTGCTTCGAGCCCGTCAAAGGTCGTCCTCCCTGCCTTCACTGTCGACAAGAAGAGCGGGGGGCAACGATTCGTATGTGACGGGCGGAAGCTCAACGCGATCATGGCGCGTCCGCCTCCGATGCTGCTTCCTTCCGTGCACGAAGTCATCGACCGCGTCCTGGCCTCGTCCGTGGTTTTTCTCGCAGACGCCAGGAGCTATTTCTATCAGTTCCGGCTGGACGCGAGAATCCGCCCATTTTTTGGCATGCACTTGGCCGGACCGCGGGGCCATTTCGTGAAGGCTCAGCTCGTGGCCATGTGCATGGGCTGGAGCTGGGCTCCGGCGATAGCGCAGAGGGCCTCTCGAGTACTCCTGCCGGAGTCTGACGGTCTGCCCTGGGTCGACAACTTCGTCGTCGTTGGGGATTCGTTGGGAGAAGCAACTTCGCGGTTTGACTCTTTTTTGCAGCGCTGCAAGAGCGTCAACTGCGAGCTCAACGAAAACGACGAGCAGTTTGGAATACCGCTCAGGGAGTTCGACCTTCTGGGCCTCCACTTTGACCTTTCCCATTCGAACCGCCCCGCTCGATACAGAATGGCGGACGCATGGGTGACGAAGTTACTTGGCTCTGCCGAACTCACCAGAGTTAAACGCGGAGGGGCGTCACCCCGCGAGTTTTACCGGGTGTTTGGGGCTTTGGTCTGGTTTGCCTACACCACGCATTTCCAGCTGGCCTACGCCCGGTGTTCACTGTCCTTCCTGCAGAGGCTGGCCTCATCCCTGGTGGAGCCAGCTGACTGGGACATCTCCAGGACGGTTCCGCCCTCGACCGTGCGTGAGGTGGAGCACCTCACCTCCCTCGTCGAAGACAACCGCTGGGTCAGTCGTTCGAAGTCGATCTCCTCATCGGTGACTCTCTGGACAGACGCCTCATCATCATGGTGGGCCGCAGTCCTGGAGGGCGAACCTGAGCGGATATCGCAGGGCCCGTTCTTGAAGTTGAGACACACTCACATCTTTTTAAAGGAGTTGTTTGCGGTCCTTAGGGGCATAAACCTGACCGCAAGGTTTCACACGAATACGCGCATGAGACTCATGGTTGACAACCTTCCGGCTGTCCAGTGTCTCGTCAAGGGGCACTCGAAGAACTTTGCAGCAAATGTCCTTTTGGCGAGGATTTTTGATGCTGCGCGGGCGGCCGGCCTTGTCATCAGTGCCGAGTGGGTACCGACTGATAAACAGAGAGCCGACCCGTACACCCGCGGGGTGCTAGCCAGAGAGGACGACACGCCAGAGGGCGTCTGGTCGCCTCAAGCGGAGGACCTTGCTCCGCCTTCAGATTTGGTGTAGCCACTGCGTGGTCCCTGGGGGTCCTGATGCGTAAGCGTTCAACAAAAAAGACCCATTTTGTAGTTGTATTGTTTCTCCCCCTCTAGCCTCCTTCGAAGTAAGCACAAGGCAGCCCCTCGAGTATTTTTTTTTTTTTTTTTTTTTTTTTGTATCCCGGAAAAAATGCTTTACGCACGACCCCCGTGGACTAAGCGGAGAGTGTGGGACTACGTTCGTGGAGCTTTTTTTGTATAAGCACCTGCTTTGTAGGAAACGCTTGAGGAGACTGCCAGTTGCGATAGATCAAAGGAGGTAAATGTGCTGTAGCCCACACGAAACACAGGTAACCCTGGGTTTAGCGGCGGGCGTAAGCGTTCAACAAAAATGCCGAAGCAACTCGACAGGTCGGGCGCGGTGAGTTGGGTGAAGAGGGTGGTCGGGACTGATGTCCCGTCCCTTCTTTCATTCACCGCGAACAACCGCCGTCTCTCGACGGTGTTGAAGGTCGCCCGCGAGGTCGAGGGCACCGCGGAAGCCGGGCTGAGGCGTCTCCTGGGCGCCTTGGGCTACACCGACGAGGAGGCCCCCCCGGAGGGCGTCGCCCAGTGGGTACTGGCGTGGCTCGCAGTCGCGTCGGCGCCTTCCGCCACCGAGGGCGAGTTCGCAGACCTGTTGCGCTCGTCCCCGAAGGCCGCGCCCCCGCCACAGACGCCGGGGCACATGCCGCTCCCCGCCACCCCCACCGACTCTACCGCGGCCCTATCTCCGCCGGCGGCGCGCCGCGTTTCGTTCGCTGAGAGCGACGACCCGGATGATGGCGACCTCAGGGACTGCGGCTCCACCGAGGGCAGCCGGGGCGGCGACTCAGACCGCATGGACCGCCTGCAGCGGCAGGTCGAGCGCCTCACCGAATTGGTGATGGCGGCTCTCCCGACGCGCGACTCGCCGCGGCCTGAGCCTGTCCCCGCGGCGACGACTCACCCCGCACGCGACGCGCCTCCTGGTTGCCCCGCGCCTCCGCCGGTAGCGATGCCCGTTGGGTCCTTCCCCGCCGCCGCGGCCACGCCGCTGGACTCCTGTCCCTGCCCAGCGCCCCGTCAGGGGCCGCTCGCAGGCCAGCTCCCGCCACCTCCGCCTCTTATCGACGTCTCTCGGTTACCCCAGGCTGTCCTGCTGCCGGGCTCCTCCTGCGGCCTCTTGCGGGCCATCGAGGACGCCGCGCCGCCAGTGTACCGACACCATCCGTACGCTGAGCTCTACCAGCCCCGCGCCGAGCCCCCCCAGCCCTACGCTGGGTCTTCACAACCCCTTCCGGATTTTCCGGAGGGCCCGCCTTCGCTGGGGGAGGGCGGGTCGGTCCAAGGCTCCCCCACGCTCCTCTCCCCCGGGCCAGAGCTCCTCGACCCCCAGCTCTGGGTCGGCCTCAGCCCCATCGAGAAGTCGCTGGCCCTGGTGCACATCCGCGACTTTTTCGCCGACATCCTCGATGCCATCCCGAGCGTCGCCAACGACGCCCAACATCTCACCAACCACGTCACCACCATCATGCGACTGATGGACGACACCACCGACCCAGACGCCCTCGTCCAGCTGGGAAGGGACACCATCCACCGGATGATGGTCCTGAAGACGGCTCTGAAAGCCGGGTGGTCTCTTGCAGGCAGCCTCCAGCACCGGCATCAGCACGAGGCCGGGTTTCCTCCGTTTCTACGGAGCGTCTTCCAGGCTCTACAGAAAGCCGAGGAGCAGCCCGCCTCGAAGCCGCCCAGGAAGCGCAGCCCGAGGCCCCGCACCCGACACTCGGGCGAAGCTCTTCCCCCCGACGCTCCCCAGGCCCCTCAGCGGACGAACGCAACCAGGAGCAAGGCCAAGCAGTAGACGCCGTGAACCGCTTCCCTCCTCCGGTCTCGGGGCGATGCGGACGTCCCCTCCTCTCGGAGCCCCCTCTCTCACCCGGCGAACGGAACCGTCTTGTCCGGACTGCGAACGCGTACGTGGCGGATGCACTGGCGCTGTCCACACGACGCGGGATCCACTCCGTGTACCGGCGCTTTCTGGAGTTCCGACGTCACTGGGATGCAGAGGCAGATTCGCAGCTCGATGTCCCGACGGCGCTGGTCTTGTTCGTGACCCGTTTGCTCTCTCGTGGAGACATCTGCGCGGCCTCGGCAGTACAGTACGTCGTCAACGTACAGTCGGCCGAGAAGCGGTTGGGGCGGCCTGTCGACAGCCAGCTCGTCAGGGACTTTGTCAGGTCTCTGAAACGGGCCGGCGCGATGAAGCCGTCGAAGCAGGCTGTACCGGTGACGAAGGACGAGCTGCATCTTGCCGTTGCCCTGGAAGCGGACCCCAGGGTGCGTGTTGCGCTGGCTTTGGCCTGGCAGGGTGCCGCCCGCGTGGACGACGTGCTGACGAGAAAGGCAGAGCACGTCACCGAAAGTGCTGGTTTCTGGGCGGTGAACTGGGTGGGCTCGAAGTCGGATCCTTTCCGTCTCGGCCAGGTGACAGGAGTGATTCTTCCTCCAGCCCAGGACCAGGAGCTCCGGACGCTGTTGTCGCAAACACCTCCGGGACGCCTCCTGTTCCCGGACCTCCCTTTCCGACGAGTTGTGACCGCGCTGAAGCGCGCGAACATTTCACTCTCCGGCCATTCTCTCCGGCGGGGCGCCCTGTTTCATCTCCTGAGAAGCGGGATCGACCTGAAGGTGATCCAAAGTGTGTCGCGCCATACGACGCTGAGTGCGCTAATGCGATACCTTCCGGAGGCCGAGGTTCCGCTCGTCCGGAACACCGCGAGGGCGTCGGCGTCCCTTCTCTAACCCTTCGTCTTGAACCCCCTTTCCCGTTTAAGCCGCCCAAGAAGTTCCCCGACCCGTTGGCTACGTTCTACCAGGGGCCGGGAGAGGGTCCCGAAGAAGACTTGCCCCCCTCGATGTTCACTCCCTTTGTTGGTGTTGCTTACGGGGGTGAACTCCTCATCAACAACCTCACGGCCGTCCCTACGCAACGCAGAATCGGCGAGGCTCTCGCGCCCATCTCGTCATCGTTCATGAACCTTGAGAGATTGACGGCGCTGGACAGCCGGGGGCTGCTGCGCGGTGTGCTGGACGTGGTCCGTTCGTGGGAATCCTTCCGGTCCGCCCTGCTCCCGGGGGCGGAGGAAGCGCTGATGGCATCGGCGATCACACGAACGACGTCGAGGCGCATGCTACGCCACTTCCCGGATCTGGTGAGATATGGCGTGGCAGAGGTCGCATCGGGCGGGTTGAGGGTCGTCCTCCCCGCCTTCACTGTCGACAAGAAGAGCGGTGGGCAGAGGTTCGTGTGTGACGGTCGCAAGCTCAACGCGATCATGGCGCGCCCGCCTCCAATGCTGCTCCCTTCGGTTCACGAGGTGATCGACCGCGTGTTGGCCTCATCGGTGGTGTTTCTCGCGGACGCCCGGAGCTATTTTTATCAGTTCCGGCTCGACGCGGACATCCGACCGTATTTTGGCATGCACCTGGCAGGGCCGCGGGGCCGTTTTGTACAGGCACAACTCGCCACCATGTGCATGGGCTGGAGCTGGGCTCCGGCGATAGCTCAGAGGGCCTCCCGGGTGCTCCTACCGGAGGCTGACGGTCTACCCTGGGTGGACAACTTTGTCGTCGTGGGAAGCTCGTTGCGGGAGGCAACTTCGCGGTTCGACTCTTTCGTGCAACGCTGCAGGGACGTTAACTGCGAGCTCAACGAAGACGACGAGCAGTTTGGAGCCCCCCTCAGGGAGTTCGACCTCCTAGGACTCCATTTCGAACTCTCCCGGTTCGACCGCCCCGCCCGGTATAGGATGGCAGAATCGTGGGTGTTCGGATCTTTGGTCTGGTTCGCGTACACGACACGTTTCCGACTGGCCTACGCCCGATGTTCCTTGTCGTTCCTGCAGAGGCTGGCCTCGACTCTGGCATCGGATCCAGCTGCCTGGGATGTGACGAAGGCTGTGCCGCCCTCGACGGTGCGTGAGGTCGAGCATCTTGTTTCCCTTGTGGAAGAGAATCGCTGGGTCAGTCGGTCAGAATCCTTTCCCTCATCGGTCACTCTCTGGACAGACGCCTCGTCCAAATGGTGGGCTGCGGTCCTCGAAGGGGAATCTGAGCGCGTGTCACAGGGCCCCTTTGTGGAGTTGAGTCACACCCACATCTTTTTGAAGGAACTCTTTGCAGTCCTTCGGGGCATCGAGATGACCGCCAGTTTCCATTCGAACGTCCGCGTAAGGCTCATGGTAGACAACCTCCCGGCGGTCCATTGTCTCAACAAGGGACACTCAAAGAATTTTGCGGCCAATGTCCTTTTGACGAGGATATTCGACGCCGCACGGGCTGCCGGCCTTGTCATCAGTGCCGAGTGGGTTCCGACCGATGCGCAAAGGGCCGACCCCTACACCCGCGGGGTGCTGGCCCTGGTGAGCGACACGCCAGAGAGTGTCTGGTCGCCTCATGCAGAGGATCTTGCTCCGCCCTCAGATTTGGTGTGCCACTGCGTGGTCCCTGGGGGTCCTGATGCGTAAGCGTTCAACAAAAAAGACCCACTTTGTAGTTGTATTGTTTTCTCCCCCTCTAGCCTCCTTCGAAATGAGCACAAGGCAGTCCCTCGAGTATTTTTGTATAAGCACCTGCTTTGTAGGAAATGCTTGAGGAGACTGCCAGTTGCGATAGATCAAAGGAGGTAAATGTGCTGTAGCCCACACGAAACACAGGTAACCCTGGGTTTAGTGGCGGGCGTAAGCGTTCAACAAAAAAGACCCACTTTGTAGTTGTATTGTTTTCTCCCCCTCTAGCCTCCTTCGAAATGAGCACAAGGCAGTCCCTCGAGTATTTTGTCGTATAAGATCGAAGATCTTAGAAGATTAATACTATTCCGACGAGAACTAACACTTGTACAAAGGTTATTACCCCGTCGCTCTCGAGAAGAACACCGTAATTTTACCCCTCGCTTGCCTCACGTAAAGATGCCGAAAAAGGTCACAGCAGAATATCTGGCAACCCTCAAGCTCGTCGAGTTGCGCGCTATCGCGGCCGAACTCGGGGTCGACGTTAAGGGCCTGCGTTCGAAGGCCGACGTCGCCGCTCGCATCGTCGAGAAGAAAGACGGCGCCCCGCTAGAGGAGAGTGACGACGAGACAGACGGAGACGAAGATTCGGACGACGCAGCCGGGCAAGCCGACGATCAGGCAGAGGCAAGGGCGCGCGTTGCGCACGCAGAAGCGAGCCAGGCGCAGGCCCCCCTACCCTTTCACCCTGAGCCGCAGTGGCATACGAGACCCCCGTTCTCGGAAGGGGAACTGGCCGACCCCGCTGAGTGGCTCCGTGATCCCTGGCGCGCGTTCGAAGAGGCGAAGCGGACCTGGGGTCCGTCCACGCTGAGAGCGGCGAGCGCCAAACGCGAGGTGGCGCGTGCGTTTGAAGTCATTCGTCAGCTCGTCCCCGGTATGCGCGACCCCGCCATTCAGGACGTCATAGGCGGCCTGATACGCGATGCCATCACAAGGAGATGGAACCCAAGGGCGTTGGCGGCGGCAGAACAGCGGGCGAAGTGGGCGGAGTTCCCGTCCGAGATTTCGGAGCTCAAGGACGCCTACGACAAGGAGATGAAGAAGATGCCGTCCCGCTTCCGGTCCAGGGGCGCAGAACACCGTCTACGGCACGGCGGAAAGGGGTACAGGGGGCACAGCGCGCCCCGCGAGTCGTCGTTTAAGGGCGACGGACGAAAAAACGGAAAGGGCGGAAAAGGCGGATGGAACTCGGGGAGGGGTAATCGTTGGTGAAGGCTACCCCTTCATGAGCGTCGTTCCACTGGGGCCAAGAAGCCGCAGCACGCGTCCGGGACGACCGCTAAAGACGTTTCGAAACGCGACGCAAGAGCGGATCACACACGCCCTCCACCGCGTGTACAGCGCCTCCTACGCCGAGGCTACGTGGCGAAACATGGGGTACTCCGCCGCGAAGTGGACGAGGTTTGTGGTCCAAGCCCGACTCCAGAGCCACCCGCCGGCAGACCAGTTGCTGGCGTTCATCGGGTGGTGCCACGCCGAGGGGCTAAAGCCCACTTCGATACTCACCGAGGTCGCCAACATCCGCGCGACACTGCGCATGGAAGGCGTTGTCCTCAACGACTATCGGATCACGATGGCTCAGAGAGGCCTCGCGAAGCTGAAAGCTGGCGTGCCCCGACAGGCGGCGCCGATATCGAAAGACGTGTTGTATCGGACGGTGGACCGGCTGGTCAAGAGCGATCCTCAGGCGGCGGTGATCTTCGCGGTCGCATGGTTGACAGCGTCGAGAGTCGGAGACGTGAGGAGACAGCGCGTGGGAGCGGTGAAGTGCTCTTCAGACGGCGTGCTCGAGATAGAGTGGACGGAGAGGAAGGACTGGCGGAACGTCGGGATCGTGACGCAAGTCTGGTCCGGAAAGCTGCGGCACATGATCACGACGTACCTGTCCCGGAAGCTGCCGGACGAAACACTCGGGGGCGACAGGACGACAGCGCAGTACGCAGCACTTCTGCCGAAGGGACTCACGGCTCACTCCATCCGGAGAGGAGCCGCACAACACGCCCTCACAGCTGCCGATCCCGAGGCTGTCAGGACCCTGACCCTCCACGCCACCCTCAACGGACTCATCCGCTACGCCCCCAGGTGTCACGTGCGGACACAGCTCGGCGCCTCCCGAGCCCTGACGGAAAATTAAAAGGAGATGAACTTGCCTCCTTTCTTCACGATGATGCTGCCGTGAAGCCATCGGTGAGCAACGCGGTCCTGCTATGGGACTCAAACGCGAGCAAGGCGTGTAAGACTCACCCTCCCGCACTTCCGACTGCTAGAATCGCTCAGTCATCACCACCTCTGCTAAATTTTGTTCGGGCAGATGTTCTAGCGCACAGCGTCGGCGGCCACGCATGGATCGAGGCGTCGAGGTGGATCCGCGACCCGGACTTCTTTTATGCTAACTATCAGCGTTTCTGGGGGCGACGGCTGCTCGAGCCGCTCTCAAGGCTCCACCCAAACCACGCTGCCGACGTGGCAATGTCGTCGATCACCGGACGAGTGCCGAAGGCCACCCCCATCACCGAGATGAGGCTGTTCACCGTCGCGAAGAAAACACCGGACGAGGGGCGCCTCATATGTTGGCCGAAGGCGCTCAACGAGCACGCCACACCGGACCCCGGACCCCCCACGGTCCTACCCTCAAGGGAAGAGGTGTGGGACACAATACGTGCATCGGTGATGGGCCTCGAGGTGGACGCCGTGAGCTACTTCCACGCTTTTCCTTTGCACCCGTCCATTTCTCTAGCTTTTGGGATGCGACTTCCGATACATGGGAAGAGGGTCCTCAAAGTGATGCCCATGGGTTGGGACAAGTCGATGGGTGTCGCGACAAACCTGGCCGATTTGTTAGCGCGAGTGGTTAGGCAGAAATGCCCCGCCGGACGCGTCACTCCCTGGGTGGACAATTTCTTCCTTTCAGCCCCCGATTCACGCACGATGCTGAGTGTGTGGAAAACTTGGAAAGCGGTGTCCAGTTTTGTTGGCCTGAAGACGAAAGACGAGGAGTATGCTCCGCGTTCGCGTGTGACGTGGCTGGGACTCGACGTCGATCTCGCCAAGAACCTTCTTCGAGCCCCTTCGAAGGTAGTAAACGCCCTCACGGACGCCGTCGCCGCGGCGGAGCGCGCTTGCACGTTCAGAGAGGCCTACCGGGTGTTGGGCACGGTAAATTTCCACATGTATTTCTTAGGAATTGATGCGTGGGACTACCCGACACTGTCTCGTTTCCAGTCGCGTTTCGGCAGGCTCCTAGCTGACCAACCGCGGCTCTGGGACACGGCTTGTCCGATATGGCCTTCCTTTGCTTCGGCGCTCCGGGCGGTCACACGGGAAATTGGCCAGTGGCACAGCGTGCCAGAGAAGACCCGGGGGCGCGTCTTCCTCCTTTACACGGATGCCTCCCTCTCCGGTTGGGGCATTCTAGCTTCTGGTTTCTTCGCTGAAGGGGGCACATGGGATGCTTGTGAGTCGGGCGAGCCAATACACAGGCTGGAGGCCCGCGCTTTGTTGAAAGGCGTAGTGCGGATCTCACCCCTCCTTCCACGAAGGGCGACTATAAGGGCGATGGTGGACAACACCGTATGCGTTCATTCCGCGGCGCGCGGGCGATGCCGCGATTTCCTCACGGCTGAGGTGCTCAGGTCGGCGAAGAGGACTGCCGCCCTCAGAGAACAGCGGCTGGAATTGGCGTATGTTTCCACGAAGGAGCAGCTCGCCGACCCGCTATCGCGCGGTCTACCAACGCCGCAATCATGGTTTTGAAATGGATTTTTAGCCCAGGACACTTCTCTGAAAGTTTACATCTTGATCATTGTTATGTCAACGCAGCGACTCCGCGCACGTGAAGAAGTTCGTGGCATACACACGAGAATCTCTGCATGACCTTTCTACGTTTGTTACGCACCATCAATCTGACATCACGCAGCAGCAAGGACGAGAGCAGCGAGTACGGAGCAGCGAGACGGGCGAGGAGGAGAGTATTAGTCGTATAAGATCGAAGATCTTAGAAGATTAATACTATTCCGACGAGAACTAACACTTGTACAAAGGTTATTACCCCGTCGCTCTCGAGAAGAACACCGTAATTTTACCCCTCGCTTGCCCACCCACCCTTGCCCATTTTTATCTTCTAGTCCAGTGTCCTGAGGCGTCACGAAGAAGTTCGTGGCATACACACGAGAATCTCTGCATGACCTTTCTACGTTTGTTACGCACCATCAATCTGACATCACGCAGCAGCAAGGACGAGAGCAGCGAGTACGGAGCAGCGAGACGGGCGAGGAGGAGAGTATTATTTGTATAAGCACCTGCTTTGTAGGAAATTCTTGAGGAGACTGCCAGTTGCCATGGATCAAAGGAGGTAAATGTGCTGTAGCCCACACGAAACACAGGTAAATCTGGGTTTAGTGGCGGGCGTAAGCGTTCAACAACCTTTAGCACCTGCTTTGTAGGAAGTACTTGAGGAGACTGCCGGTTGCGAAACCTCGAAGGAGGTGTATGTTTGCGATTGTGTGGTTCTCATCGGCATGCCGATGACTCCCCGCTATCGCAAGAATATTCCAATCTCAAAGGAGGTAAATGCGCTAGGTAAATCTGAGTTTGTGGCGGGCGTAAGCGTACAACAAACAACGACCCACCTTTGTAGTTGTATTGCTATTAGCCTCACTTTTGTGGTACTCAACACAAAGGAAGTTCTTAAGGCCGTATAAAACCCTTTGAACAACCGAACATTTCCACTCGTCAGGCCAGCGGCATCACGAAGGCGGTCGTCTTGTCGGAAGTCTTCCCCAAGTACGAAGTCTTCCTGAAGCGGGAGGATAACCACGCCGGCATCTTTTCGCACCACCTGCGAACTGGTTACGCGTTCGTGCGCCAACTGACTGAAGAGCAGAAGCGTGGCGCCATCGTCGTGAGCGGGCACGGCAACTTTACCCAGGCGGTTGCACACGCACTGCTGCATGAAGGGCTCTACAGCGACCGCGTCTTCCTCTACGTCTCTAAGAGCACACCCAGGTTGCTGTGCCGCCACCTGCACGACTTCCAGGAGAGTCTTCCCAGCAAGGTTTGCCGTCTGTGCTCGTGTTTAAATCGTGCTTGTCGTTGTCAGAGTTCGGGATCGAGCCGGGAAAAGAGGCGTGTTCCAACAAACGCTGTGGGCTTGTTGATTCACACAGAATTCAAAATTGTGCTCGCACCGGAACACGGACTGAAAATTCTCATCCAAAGGACCCACTGATGCTCTGACTTTGGATTGGTAGTCCAAGGGTTCCTACCCGGAGTCTTACACGACCTGCGACTCTTTCCCTTTTCTATTTACCTACCCTCCCCCGTGAACATGTCACCCCAGGCATCTTGTTAAGAACCATCCATCCATCCATCAGCCGGCTGACCCCCCCCCCCCCCTAGGGCAGTGATCATGGCAAACGTTGAACGTTTGAACGTTTGACAAACGTTTGCGTTTGCAAAATTCATGTCAAACGTGTATCAAACGTGAGTGAGGCGCTGGCTGCGCCTGCAGGGGACCGAGTGTGGGGTCGGCTTGTGAACACTCGAGCCACAAGGGCAAGATCTTCATGCCCGGGGCCCCAGAAAGTGGGAGGGAACACTTGCTGAAGGCTAGTATCTCGCTGTATCTCCCTGTGCACGCCCAAGGAGAACCAGGATGTCTTGTTCCCTTATTTTCGTCGTGTCCGTCTGCAGCCACTTGGACAAGTGCTATCAAGGGTCGTGTACTGTGTACAGACCCGGTCCATCGATTGGCAAACGTCACGTTTGCACGTTTGTCAAACGTTTGCGTTTGGTAAATCTTGTCAAACGTACGTTTGCAAACGTTTGATAACATCACTGCCCTAGGGCAATGAAGCTGGTAAACGTTGAGTAAACGCGTTTACTCCAAAATGAGTAAACGTAAACGTTTATAAACGGTAAACGTTTACGTTTACTCGCGGTAAACGTTTACTCGCCTACAGAGCACGGTTAGACCATACTTGGCCTCCTGGCACAATCCACGTTCCATCAGGCTGTCCATCTCTTTTATGGCGGTGCCAAGCATCACCCCACCGAGTTCTTCGGGCGTTGGGGGTGATGGAGATCCCATGGTGGTAGCACACACCCGCCTTCGTCGTCAAGCTGAAGGGAGCAAGAAAAACGAGAAAGCCAAGACGAAGCAGCTGAATATGGTGCCATTCCTCACTCGAGCGACCACTGCAGTGGACGCCCACGAAGCCATCAGGGACTTCTTCTACGAAGAAGCCATCGGCTACTGGTCGTTCGTTCCTGACCATGGCTTCAGTCCTGTGCGGGCGCAGCCGCCAATGCTGCTGCCTTGGCCGAGCAGGTGCTCAGCAGAGGCGGTGGAGAAGGCCTTATCGCAGAACTTGCAGGTTACCTTGCGCATCTTCGATCCGGGTGCTTCCGTGAATGTCTCCCCCTCCCGGCGTCTCCTTTGCGCTTGTTCGCCATTTGTGACGAAAGGTCCGTCTGGATATTTTGCTTAGTTGCCCCTCGTCCTTGATAGATTGCGTTTCCAGTGGATGCCGCCCTTGATACAGTAAACGCTTACACAACGTTTACTCAACGTTTACTCAACGTTTACTCAACGTTTACTCAACGTTTACTCCAAAATGAGTAAACGTAAACGTTTATAAACGGTAAACGTTTACCGTTTACCTGGAACACTGCCCTAGGGGGGGGCAAACTCTGAAATCTGCGCCACTTAGCCTTTTTCTGGCGTTATATTGCATTTTAGGTCAATCTTTGAAAACCAACCCTTTTTTCAGCACATGATGACTTTGTGGGGGGTGTTTGGCAGTCTGCAGTGCATAATAGTGCTTTCTTGAGCCTTTTTGAAGCATTTTCAGCCCCATATAGGCCTCGGTCGCTCGGCGGGTCACAAGCTCCCTGTGCAGCACCTGTGGTTCTGATCTTGTCGAAAACACCCGAACCTGGATCCAAAATCCACAGCAATGCCCTCACCGGTGACTGGCGGGTGCCAAAAGTTGGTGAAACAGGCCAAAACCTCCAGTTTTATGGCCAGATTCACTAAATAGCCGGCCAGATGCACTGAATAGCTGGTGGGATTCACTAAATAGCTGGTCGGATTCACTAAATAGCTGGTCATATTCGCTAAATAGCCGGTCGGATTCACTAAATAGCTGGTCAGAATCACTACATAGATGGTCAGACTTACTGAAATTCCAGAAAAAAGACAGAATTTCCGCTTTACCACCCTGAAATGCAGATATACAGATGAAATGCCACTAGAAACAATGAACCGGTGTCTGAAGTGCGGTCATTTCTCCACCAGACAAGTGAAGGGGTGGTAGACGGGATAGGAGGGATGGACGTACACTCGGGTGCATAAGACGAACCCGCGACACCTCGCACACCTCCGCAACCGATTGCGACCGACAACGACACGCCTTTGTCAGCCCATCGAGTTGTCCAACGCGGCCACTCCTGACACAGTCAAGTGATCCCTCAGACACTGTGCAAACACGAGTGCCCAGCACACACGCACTCAGTCACACCTGGTAGATTCAGGAACCGAGGAGCATGGCCAGGAGGGCAGGAACGTGGTCAGGAGTGCAGAACCGCGGTCAGGAGCGGTGTTCAGGAGTACTGGACCGTGGTCAGAAGCGCAGGAACAGGGTGCTATCTGAAACGAGCAGCTATTTAGTAAGTGGCGCACCCCAAAAACATGAAATTTGCGTTTCACCTCTCTTTTAAGCCTCCTCAGTCGAAAACTAGGCCGGGAACTGAATTTCTTGTCCCCAGAGGACCCTCTAGGGGCCCCAGGCATGGGTGCATGCTGTCGGCTTTACTCAGTTTCATTTTTGTCGAAAAAAGTTTGCCCCCCCCCTACCCCCCCCAGGGGTGGCCCTAAGCGGCCAGACAGTCGTTGGCAGAATCTGACCTGACCCCCCCCCCCCCCCCCTATATACATGCTATTTTCTTTGGGGGGTGACATGTTTAAGGGGGAGGGTAGGTACACTTTCTTCGAAGAAGACTTGATGATAGCATCAAACATGCGTGAGAGGCAGCGTCCTGCCTAACATTAAACTAAGATCCTCGCTAAAGAAGACTCGCACGAATGGCGGAACAAAACTGCCGTGAGCATAGGACTAAATATTTTCTCCATTCACGCCCAACTCTGCACGCAGGCGCACATTGTTATTGACGGGCGGGACCTGGACGAGGCCGCCGCTTTGGCTGCCGAGAAGGCAGAGGCGACCGGCGGCGTGCATATCAACCCTTTCGACGGCATCACGCCGATTGCGGCGTTGGGGTCGATCGGCGTTGAGATCTTCAGACAGATCCCGCACGTCGGCCGGCTGTACATCGGCGTCGGCACCGGGGCCATGTTCGCGGCGATCCTAGAGTACGCGGCGCACATCCACCCGGACATCGAGATCGTCGGCATCGAAGCTCAGGGCAACCAAACTTTCTCGACGCTGGCGCTCTCGGGACCCGACCGAGCGGGGATCGTCGAATCCAGCGCGAAGCGCAACCATTTCGTCGAGAGCACGGCGCTTGACGGCCCGAACGGCCACGCGTTGAACATCGTCCGGCACCACTTGGCCCGGGCGGGCGCCGGCGTGCCGGCTGTCAGGTTCCTCAGCGTCGACGACGACGACGTCTGCTCCGCGATAAAGTCGGTCTTCCTCGACACGCGCAGCATACTCGAACCAGCCGGGGCGCTCGCCGTCGCCGGCATGAAGCAGGACCTCGCCCGGGAGTCAGCCGCCAGGGCGGGCGAGCCGGCGGGCACGCCGCCGGCCACCGTGGCTGCCGTTCTTAGCGGGGCCAACATCGAGTTCAACCTGCTGCGGGAGGTCGCGCAGCGGTGCGAAGAAAACGAAGTTCTCGTCAGCGTCACCCTGCCGGAGGAAAAAGGCTCGTTCCGCAAGATGTACGAACAAGTTACTCCGTGCTCGGTCACCGAATTCTCGTACAGGTATCCACAGTGCTTTTTCTTCCCTCCCTCAACCTTCACGTTTACCTTGAGTCGATCCATCCCAGAACTTTAGTTCAAAAGGTGTAATAGCAGCCAAACCAGCCACCTAGTCCGCGAGTTTGCTAAATTGAACCGAAGCTTAGAGCAGCTCATGCACTCGTTAACAATTTGTCGTAGGTACAGCAGCGCGAAGCAAGACGCGATGGTGATTATGTCGTTCGAAGCAAGCGATGCGAAGGTAGGAGAAGAGGTCGTCCAGAAGCTGAACGCGAGCGGCTTCCGCGCCGAGGTTCTCACGAACAACGCGATGGCAAAGGAACACGCGCGGTATCTGGTCGGCGGCAGGGGGGCACCCCCCGATGAGAGACTGCTTCAGTTCTCCTTTCCGGAAACCACGGGTGCCCTGTCGCTCTTTCTGGCCGAGCTCCCTGGGTTCGTGAACATCACCCTTTTCCACTACCGGAACCACGGAAGTGACTTCGGCAAGGTGCTCGTAGGGTTCGACGTGCCCGTGCGGGAAGAGGTCTCCTTCCAAAACTTCCTGACCACCGTTTCGTACGCTTTCGTCGAGGAAACCACGAACCCGGTCTACCGCCTCTTTTTGCGGTAGCCGTCGGGTAACCCGAGTGGGTGGGGACCTCGTCCCCCCTTGGTGCACGCGACTTCAACGCTGACGGACGATCTCGAATTCATGAGTATTGCAATAGGGTCGGCAGTTTCTTTCCCTTAAGCCACACGGCGCGCAGCCTGGTTGCAGCCAGCAGCTTAGCACACACCCAGGTGGTTGGGAGTTCTCATGTAAAAAGAAAGTGTGAAAAAAAAAAACTGCCTCCACACACACCGGCTATCGTCCGCGGTTCTCAGCGATCAACATTGTCTCGACTTTAGAGTCTTGGTTCCGGTATCGAACCAGCGCTAGTAGTCACAGTGTTATGCAGCCCCTTAATACAAAACAAGAAAGAAGAATTCTCGGGAAGATGTGTGGCTGTAGTGAGTAGTGAGAAGATCGCTCGCGCGGTCTCCCGCTAGTCCAACAGCGTACCCAGCTGTGAACCACATTGCACATTGCCTGATGCTAGCATCTGGCAAGAAGCAGACACAGCTGTATCTGAAAGGTGAGACGGTTCACTCTGTGAAAGGACAAAACCACCAGTCTAACAACGTACGCGATCTTTGACCATCAGCTACATGGAGAACAGCGCCGCTTCATGCATTCGCTTGCTCACCTGTTTCCTCCTCGTTTTGAGTCGTGAGGCAATATGTTACTGGCAAAGCCCACGAAGATCTAAACAGACTCTGTCGTTTTCTGTCCCTTATTTCGTGTTAACGTTGCGTTGTTGGTACACATCAGTAGTTGACAGCGTACTACAAGAAACTCACCAAAGCAGGTGAGTTCCGCACAAACAAAAGACGACACTCTAAAAGAAACCGACTGTTGCGTCGAAAGTGAAAATCGAGCATGCCTGCTCGATCCTAAGCTCGAATCACAAACAAGAGACGTACCCGCTAACTCCACATGAACTTGATCTTGTGTTTCACGGACGTGGAGAGCCATCCAACTTACCATCGAAAAGAGACCAAGCACAGTTTCAGGCGCAGGTCCCTCTTCAACAAAAGAAAGAAAAGCAAAAGACACAGAAAGGAAGACGGGTCCGGGTGCGTTTCCTACCTGCAATGGCCGGAATGGGAGGCAGTGCGCACGGAGCGCCGCCAGACCGTTTGGAGGGATCAAGCAAGGCGCGGGCGGGTGTCATGTCGCCAACTGACCGGCTCGAGGCGTCAGTCTCCCCCGGCAGGTCAGACAGGTCGACGACGCCAGGATCCGCCAACGGGTACCAGGACTCTCCCGTCCCAACGCGGCCTCGCAGGAACACCAACACCAGCGCCCGGGGATCGATGCTGTTCAAGAGCTTGCTCGTGCCGGCAGACAGAACCAATAGCAAGCAAGACCCCGGTACACCGGTGCCCGCCGTCGACGACCCCGCCCAGACCATCGCACTCGGCACCATCGAGCTCGAGGTTACCGGCCTCACCCCCGAGCAGATCGAAACGCTGGAAGTCGTGAAGGAAAAGATCGCGAGCACCGTCGCGCAGTACGACCGCGTCGTCAAGGTGTCTTCGTGTTCCTTCTCTTTTTTGTATAAGCACCTGCTTTGTAGGAAGTACTTGAGGTGACTGCCAGTTGTGAAATCTCAAAGTCGTTGTGTAGCACTCATCGGCTGCCGATTTTCCCCCTTATTTTTAGAGACCACAGCCGTCTATCAGCAGGGGGTGGACCGCTCATGAATGCTTTTGCACGGACACAAACCTGAAACAAACCTGAACAGATGTATGACGAGTCGCTTGCGGACAACCGCAGCATCAATACCCTGCTCGCAGAGAAGGAAAGCCTGATTCAGATGCTCCGCGCGGGAGAAGCCGACGATGTGAGAAGCTACAAAGACAAGCAATCTGAAGCATACAAGCGGATGGACAAGCGCGTTCGCGATCTTTCCGAGCAACTCGAGTCCGCAGAGACGGAGCGGATCATGCTCGAAAACTACAAGTCGTCATTCACGCAAAAGTGCACCCTCCTCACCTTGAAGCTTGAAGAGATGTCAGGTATGCCGCTCCGGAAGTCTTTCCTCCGAACGCGAAAAGTTCAGGTCGAGATTGCTAGTTTTTTGTACTAAACAATCTGGTTGCCCTTCAATGTATTGTTCAGGCTATAAAGACGTAGGCAGCGTGTTTTAGTGGTTGATCCGAATTCCTAAAAATGACACAGGGTAAACATGGTGTCGATATATCGATATCTTGTCGACCCCCAGCGGCGGTCAGATATCGGTCGGTCGATTTTTTTTTTTCGATATTGAAATAACTTTTCTCGATCTATCGAAAGATATCGAAAGAAATAAGAAGTATGAATATGTGCACAAGGCTCGTTGTTGGATCTGCGACTGGTGTGTGCTGATTGTTTGAAGTGCTTGCACGGAGCTGTGTCCGGGTCTGTTTTTGGAGCACTGTGCGCTCCGTATCTGACTGCCTGACCGTCCTGATGAAGGTTGTGCCCTGATTGAGACCAAAACATCGGACCTGCTGCTAAGGTGCCAGCTCACAGCTTTCAAGCACGGGCCGTCGGCCAATGATGGATGGCCTCCGAGGATCTATGCCTGCACGCCGAGTTCTATTGCTGTGAAAACATGTCCCGGCAGCAGCAGAGGACGAGTGGGAACCTGCATCATTAGCATCAAGAGCGAAGGTCGGAAAGACGGCACCGACACAAGCGAATAAGCGACAAACGATCCCACGTTCGCATCGAAGTCGGAATCTAAAAGACGTGATGGAGAATCCATCCAGTCGAGCGGGCAGACGACCACACAGGACAACTCGGCCATCGCTCACGCGCCGTGAAAAAGGAGCTATTGACACGCAACCGAACCTGGACGAGCAGTCGAAGGAGAAGCAAAGCACCGAGCGCGCGCGTGAACGCGACGATCAAGAGTTATAGACGCCGTCTCGGGAAGCCGCACTATGGGCATCCTTTGTTGCATGCGTGGAAGATCAGGCGAGACTTGAGCACGTCCCCGGTCGACGAGCGGTTTGGCGTTATGACTGCCTTGGCGACGCAGAAAACGTCGAGGCCGGGGATACAGAGAGGAGGCCCAGTCATGGCGACGGTAGGGTAGCGCGACCAAACAGAAGGTTTGTGCGGTGTCGCGTGTGTGGCCCAAGCCGCCTTGATGTACTCTTTCTCTTCGTCGGAGAGCTTGTCGGGAAGGGATCCCGTTTTGCCGTCCAAGGGCATGGCCGTTCCACACTTCTTTTTTTCAGGACTTTCATCCCGCACGGGTCGAGGTTGCGAACTGCACCAGAACCAGTATCCGCTTTCCTCCGCCACCACAGCCTCAGGATCCAGTACCCCTTGTACGAGTCCAGAAGAATGTTTGCGAGGGAGGGTTAGTTTCCGTTTCAGCCAACGCTGAAAGCTTTTCGGCGGCGGATGCAGGAAAGCTGGAAGCTGCCGATGGACGCTGCGCGTTTCTGTATTTCACAATGCAACAGCGGTGCCGTCACCTCCACCAACGTCGAGAACGACTCAATGGCTAACAGCTGCACTGATACTGGCATGCGGCAGCGACTCACTCGGGGCAGATGAAAAAACAAATTCGCGAGCGACTACGTGCGGACTTATTGATAAGAATTTCATCGATATGGATCTATCGACATCGATATCTTCAAGATTTCGATATATCCAATCGATACCTTTCGACAAGATCAACCGGCACGCATAAACAAGACGAAGCGCCTGTTTTTTTGATCACTGTTGTCGGAACCGGAAAAAGCTGGAACGAAATAACGCCCTCGGTGGCAATCGACACTGAAAAGAAGGCCACGCTTGGTCACTACCTGTGAATAATGAACCGTTTGTACCGGTGGCCGAGTTATCGACCGATCATCCTTCCTTTTCGTAGACATCCAAAGGACGCAATACTCACACACAGGGATTGTGGAGCAAAAAACCAGCGAACTTGATAGCGTGCGAGCGGGATCCAGAAAGCACATGGCCGAGATGCAAAGCCAGCTCGCACGGAAGAACGAGATGCTGAAGCAGCTGGACGTCGAGCGCAGCGTGCTGGGGCAGAAGACTATGGAACTTGACGCACAGGTCTCGCAGGCGTCTCAAGAAGCCCAAATCGCGGTTAAAGAACTGGCTAGCTTCAAGCGCACGGCGATGCAGAACATGGAAGAGCAGCAAGAAGCACTGCAAGAGGCCTGCGAGCGATCGAACGCGGCCATGACGCAACTGCAAGCTACAAAGAAGGTCAACGTCGACTTGACGAATCAAGTAACGCAGCTCGAGCTGGAAAACGAAGAGCTTCAGCTCGGACTGGACCGCTGCCGAGAAGACCTTGCCAGATGCAGAGAGGAACTCGATGCACTGCGCAAGACGGAACGCAATCTTGTCATTCAGCTGTCGAAGCTTGAAATCAACAACCGTGAGAAAGAAGCGAAGATGGAGGACCTTCAGGAGGTATGCCGTGACTCATCTGCTGCGTGTTTCGGTCTCTACATCCACGGACAACGTGAATTCTCAGCTGGCTATTTGCAGCTCGGCGCATCGATACTGGGCAGAGCGTTTGGCTCTTTTGCTGTAGTTGGACACACTAAAGGGAACGATGCGAATGTTGGGCAAAGCCATGCGCACATCGTGTTAGGACACGAATTCCTTCCGGGGTCAAAATTGCTGTACCGAAGGACAAGAAGTTTTCATGATGGTTTTTACCATCATCCTGAAGATCAATATGCCCATGGTAAAAAAGGATACTGTTGCGAGTTCTTCCTTTCAGCGTGCCGAGACACCATAGGAAACGGAAAAAAAACATGTTGTCAGCCTGTGGCCTGGATCATCGAAAATAGGCTCCCTGCTGTCATGGGCTTCCGATCAGGCAATAATGCTAAGAAAATAAACGACAGAAACTTTTGGGGCGTATCGAGTCCGAGCGCGAGCATATGAACACAGCGGCAGACACGATACTGACCCTCATGGAACGACTGCAGATGTGCAACGACGTGTTGCAATCCAGCGTCGACGAGTCGAACGGGAACACCGAATCCGACTCGCGGTACCTGGACAACGATCCGGAATCCCTGGTGACTGAAGTGGCCCGGAGCGAGGTCCTCTGCGAAGCCGTCCGGGCAGCGCTCGAGCAGCAACGGTCAACGATCGCAGCGGAGCGGCTGCAGGCGTCGGAAGCGGCGCACCGAGCGACCCTGCACGTCGAGTCGGCCTCGCAGCTGCAACGCGCGTGCGCGGACGGTCTCCATTGGATTCGCGAGCGGCAGCGCACCTTCGCTCGGAAGGTGCTAACACTCGACGAAGCAGAAGAGCAGGCCAGGCAGAATCTGCTGACCCTCCGCCTGCAGGACTCCATTCAACCAAAACTCGCGAGCGGCGCCGCCCTGATCACCGCGAAGCAAGAGTTACAAGCCGCAGAAAGCGAAGCCAGGCGTTCGTTGGAGGCCTTCGAAGACGAGGAAGCGCAGCTTTTGCGTTCTCTGCGGACGGAAGGACTGGCGAACCTCGCAGATCAATTGGAGAAGCGCGAGGCGTCTGCTCGCGAAGAAATCCGTGCCTTGCTGGATGCAGAGCGAGAAGCGCTGATTGCCGCGCGGGAAGCTTCGACCCTGCGTGCGAGTATGAAGAGGGCCATCCGGCTTCTGTTGTCGGGCCTCGCGCAGGAGGAAGAAAGCAGCCGGCGCGGAATCGAAGAAGACGAAGACGCCGCTTTCGCAGCTCTTCTCGAGTACGAGTGGCAAGAGGCGCAAGGCATCGTCGACAGAGAGATCGTCGAGATGGAAGCCGTCGCGGCCGTCGAAAATGCGGTGCGGACGACTGTCGAAACAGAGGAGGCAGCCCTGCGCGCAGCGATCGAAGACGGCGCCCAGGCGGCCAAGCTGAACGCGGAAGACACGCAGCGCCGGCTCAATTCGTGGGCCGGCCAAGCGAAGCGTGCCCTGCGAGAACGAGAAGCGGAACTCCGGCACGCGCTGGCGGAACGGGAACACGATCAGTGGGACCGGCTGTGCGCGGCGGAAGACGGCGCAAGGCGCGACGCGGGCAGGAGGCAGCAGATAGACGACACGGAACGCCTGACCAGGACCGGCGTCGAAGAATTAGAGCACGCCGCCCGTGCGCGCATCCTCGCGAACGCGAAAGCCGTGCAAGCAGCGGTGGACGCAGAGGACACTGCGCGGTTTGCGCTTGAAGACAGCGAGAGCGAAGCGTTGATCGCGCTGCTGGCAGCCGCGGAGAGTGCGCTGCGTTCGATGCAAGACGGGGCCGCCGCCGTCCGACTGCTGGACGCGGAGCAGCACCGCCGTGGCGTGATTGATAGGAAAGAGACTGCGGCGCGCGGCGGCTTGACCTCTGCCCTTCACTCGTCCCTCGCCGACGCACGCGCCCTCGCCGCGATGCGCACCCTGCTGGCCGACGAGGATCGCGCAAGAAGTGCCGTCGAACGCGATTGGCCGGAGTCGCTCGCACTTCTGCTCGACGCCTTCGCGGCGGGGTCGCAGAACGCATCGCGGAGCGCGCTGCGGCAGCTGGACGAAGCAGAGGAGCGGGCACGCGGCCACGTGCAAGACGCGGCGCATTCGGCGTGGCTCTTGATACGAGCGCAGCGCGACGCGGAAGCATCGCAGCTGGCAGAGCAACAGCGCGTCCTCGAAAGGTTCGACTCCTTGGCCCGCGATGAGGCGTCTGATCGCAAGCGCTCGGGCGACCACGAAAACGAGGACAGAGCTGTGCTACTGGAGTTCGAGTCCCTCAGCAGACAAGCTGCACAACGAGCTTCTGATGACCGGCGCACCAGGAGCCTTTTTAAGCTGGATTCTCTGTTGGCCGAAGAAGCCGAAAAACGCGAAGCGCTGACCGAGTTCAGCAACGCGCACCGCATGCTGGTCTACAGCATGTACGAGCGCAACGAGGACCGAATCAAGTGCGACGTTCAGCAGAAGTTCAGAGCCAGCGTCAACTGCTTGCGCCGCTCTGAAGAAAGCGGACGAGAATCGGTCGGCACGTCGAAGGAGGAGGAGCTCGCGTACATATGCGCTCTTCGCTTGCAGGAAGGCAACCTGCTGCGCACAGGGACGCACCGTAGTATCAAGGTTGCTGTTACGTTACAACGGACACCGACGGTCGACCTCGTTGACGTGCAAACAGAGGAAGCCAAAGCGCGGAACCACATTCAACAAGACCAAGAGGACTGCAGGCAACTGCTGACCACTATGCAAGACATGCAGGCTAGCTTCACTGCGCAACGAGCGAACACCGAAGCGAAAAGTATCGCTGCGCTTTGCGAAGATGAAGCAGCCAGCCGGTGTGCGGTTCAATCGAGCGAAGCAACATCGCGAATCCGCCTCGAGAGCAGCCGAGACTCAGCCGAACACGAGCTCAACAGAATGCGTTTGGCGGCCGTTAGTGAAGAAGAGAGTGCCAGCAGGCACGCAGCGGAGACCCAAGAGCTGTCAGAGCGGCACCAGCTCCGCGCCGACCACGACAGCGAACGCTCCGACATGCACGTCAAGCGGCACGCCGCGCTCAGCGACGGGGAAATGCTGGCCCGCCGCTCGATCGAAGCCGGCGAAATGACCGCGTGGCAGTACCTCCGGGGCAGGCACGAAATCGTGGGCGCCGAAGTCGCAAACAGGGCGCACATTGCGGAAGGCGAAGCTGAAAGCCGCGTGCTGCTGGCTCGGCTGCACGCCGAACACAGCGCAAACGCGCGCCAGCACTTCGAACAAGCAGTGGCGCGCGTGTTCGAGCACGAAGCAGGCGGCCGGGCGGACGTGGCCGCGGCCGAGCTGGAAGCGTGGGGCCACCTCCAAGCGGCGCAGGCCAGGGAGTGCGACTTGGTCCGCAAAAACGACCGGCAGCGCGAAGCAGCCTTCGCCGACGACGAAGCCAAACGCCGGCTGAACGCGGCAAACAGAGATGTCTGGCAACGGCTCAGCAATGCGCAGGTGCAAGGTACATGTTTTCATAGCAAACTAGTAGGGGAAAAAAGTAGTGTGGAATGCCGACGAAGCTGCCAGACAAAGAACCGAAAGGATCCCAAACGCTGTAACTACCGAACACGTGCTGAACGGACGTGAGGTCATGCGGGTCTACCCCTGCACACACAATAAGACAAAGTTCCAGCTTCTGAGGCAGGACCTTCACCGTGTGAAGTTCCCTACGTCTGTTGGAAGGAGGGTGGCCTGCGGCCTTTTCAGGTCCCAGCTGACCCCCAAAAGAAAAAGGAGGGGTCCGTCTCCTGTACTAGTTTATAGAACGACACCATCTTGTTGCCTCGGCGGAGCCACCCGACGGAAACGCATCAGCGTAGGGTTTGATTTGTACTCACGAGTACCCATTTGCAGGTCCGCAAACCCTCAAAATCCAGCGAAGTCAAGGAGCGACTGTAAGTAAGAAAACACTATAAACCCAACAAGCAAATCGGTTCCCGAGTTCACAAGAAATCGTGGTAACAGTACGAGTAACTGCAGTGCCGTGTTCATTGGCATGCCGCACCACCCTAATAGCCAGATGTGAGGCCGCTCAGACTTCTGCAGGAGGTCGTGTACAAACTCACCTGTCTCACAGCCATCCGCGAAGTGCAAGATGAAGAAGGCCGGCAACGTGCCAACATTGAATCTGATGACGAAAGCTTAAGGAGCCTGCTTGCGCAACTGCGTACCAACGAAGCCGCCATGATCCGCGAAGCCGTGGCGAAGAAGGCATGTTCGGTTTTCATAGGGACAAACGTGTTCGTTATTAGGACGTTGACAGCGGATGCTGCGGTGGGCCATCTTGTAGGAAACCCCAACACTCAAGGATCAATCTTCTGTGCTGTGGGCTAGCCTCACATTTGCTGTCGTTGGGGAGACAACCCCACAGGAGGAGCTTGGCCCTCGAGCCCCCAAACTCGCCTTTTAACTCGCCTTTTAACTCGCCCACTCGCCCCAGACTCGCCGCGGCGCGGGGTACACTTGCCCCAGACTTTTTACATAAGCGCCAGCTCGGAAGGGAACGCTCGACGAAGCTGCCTGCCCAAGTGCTGCAACTTCCGAACACGTGTTGAACGGACGTGCAGGGTAGTCATGCGGGTTTACCCCCACACACAAACACAACAGGGAAAGAACTGAGGGAAAATACTCTAGGGGCTTGCCCATTTCGAAGGAGGCTAGAGGGGGAGAAGCAGTACAACTATGAAGGGTCTTTTTTTCGAGCGCTCAAGCCCGCCATTAAACCCAGATTTACCTGCGTTCCGTGCGGGCTACAGCACTTTTACCTCCTTTGATCGTAACCGGCTGCCTCCTCAAGCTTTCCCTACAAAGCAGGTGCTTATACAAAAAAAGTGTAAGCGAAGAACAAATTCACCATTCGGTGTCAATTCAAGCTACCTCGAGTATTTTGTGTTGAACCCGCACCTGGTCTGGGTCGGAAAAAGCACAGAATTGACCTTGCATGGTGCTGAGGGCGAGTGAAAACGAGTCTGGGGCCGTCATCGAACTCGCAAGCTGCATTTGGCATCCACGATGACGGTGGAAGATAATCCCTTTTTCATTGCAGGAAGCTGTACGAGCAGTCATTTTCAATGACGAAGTCAACGGCAGGCGCAACATCATCGACACGGAGCAAACAGCAAGAGGATACCTCGAGCAGGCGCTACATGACAGCGCTGCAGAGGAAAAGAGGCGGGGTAACCTAAAGGTACGCTTCGCCATTTTGAACGACGACGAAGAGTATGCGCGCGCAGAGATTGCAGCGATGGAAGAGGCGACCCTCGAAGTTGTTACAAACGACTTCGACGACGGCCTTCTCGAGTTGGACGACGGTCGCGATTTGCAAGAAGAGAGGAAGACTGCGTACCTCGGAATTGAAGTTTCCGAAGGTATCGTGGTCGGCCGCACGGAGACTTGCGAAGGTGAACGCATAGGTTTGAACGGCGAAATCTTGAACGTGGAAGGCGCGCAAGCTCACGACGTCGCGGTTCCAGGACCAGCACACGATGCGGGCATTGAACCCGGCGACATCATTGTTGAGTTCAACGGTAACCCAGTTACGTGTTTAGTTGATTTCCGGATGTGTGCGCTCGGTACACGTGCTGGGGATGCAATATGGCTCACCGTAGTCAGGCATCAAACTGCTATATATGAGCAGGTATTGGTACAAAGCTACGCGCTTAACGACTCGCAATTCGAGCCTGGAATGCGACGCACCCTTGGCTACAAAGTTCCTGTCATGGCTGGACCTCTAGGCCGGACTTCCGTTGCGTCCAACTCCATCAATCACGATCGCAGCTCTCTCGGAAGCTCGCACAAGAAACCAGAGTCTTGCACAAGTTCCTCCTTCAGGTCGACGACGAGGCCAAGGTCTCAGTCGTTTCGTGACTAAGGTCTCGGCCTTGGATTACTCTTCTACGCCACCTCCGTGTGCGGATGGGAATCTGCCTCTTCATTTCAAACGACTTCGTGCTGTTCATTTCTGAGTATTGAAAGGCTTCATTCACCCAGTTCTGATCCCGTTTTGCAAGAATTGCAATCTTGAACTTCTCAGCTTCGCCTCCCCTTGTCAAAACGACTTCGTGCGTCACCACCTCTCTTCTAGCTGGTTCCCTCTAGACATAATGTGGCCTGCCAATCCCGAGCGAGGCCACACTGCATCCTTCGCCCTGAAGAAGGAGAAGTCAGCTTTTCAGTCAATCATCTCTTGGGTAATTACAGCTAGTTCTCTTCTTTGTCGGACAGTGGTTGACCATGTCCAAACCCACACAAGTTTTCCCCTTTACCGTGTTGGATTTCCCCATGTTAGTCGCGAATGGAGGAACAAGGTAGCAACACGTCAATGCTAACTAAAGGAAGCCGGACATCGCAGTCAATAACTTTACGGTATCGGTTTTACCGCCGTCTTAGTACTCAATCAACAAATATGCCAACTCAAAGAAAGCTGGTGCATCCTTGTCTTCACAAACGAGGCTTCACTTGATGCACCACTTCGTTCTCAGTGCGTGCGTATACCACGAGGATCAGCTGTGTGACCGCCAGGTCATCGGAACAACCCGCATCTGATGCTGCAGCCGGTTCTGCAGGCGCCTGTTTGTGAATTTTTCTGCGGCCGGCAGCTGTGTCAGGATAAGTGCGGCGAAATCTGATGGCTGACTGCACACCAATGCACCAGTGGCAAGGGCCCCGACTTCCAGCCCGCCCCGTTTAAGCTCCTCCACCATCTTCCGGCTCATAGCTTCCGAGTTTGAACACTGGGGGGAAGGGGTCGGTACACAAGAAAAGGACACACCGTCCGATACCTGCTTGCACAACAAACCGGCGGCCCCGCTGAAGTGCCAGTGCACTCCCCGAGATCACCTGGTGGTCTTTCGAAAAGCGCAGGCGGCACGGGGTACCGTTAACCTTGCCACCCTCCGATTTTACCCGCGAGCAGATACAATAGAGTGCAGCCGCATAGCGAAGGCTGCACACAGCGAAACAGGACTCGTCAGGCGCAGGGGCCACTGACTTGCCGTGATGTAGGTAGGATGCACGATACTCCAAGTACTGTATATGGAAGAATCCTGAACCGGAAAACCCAGAACGAGCCCAAAAACAGGCCAAAATGTTCAGTTTTTCCCCTGTTCAGGTTTGGCGCCTCACGGAGTACGGCCTTCGTCAACTCTGGACACCTCGCAGTGTAGCCAGCTACTGTACTCGAACTCCGGGTACCGAGCTCCACAAAAGGAACATTCCCTCATGAGGACTTTCACCAACAGAAAAATTTAAACGCCTCAAAATGTTCAGGGTTGTTTTAGGGTCAGGATTATTTCAAATACGGTGCATGTCATGGAAGTACTTTTCGTGTCACAGAAAGCTAAGTTTCTTCCCTGTCAGAAGTGTTATTGCTATAAAATACTTTGTCATCCATACTTGTCATATTACGAGCAGTGTCTCGGAATAGACATGCATGGAATCTGTTAGTGCATCTCCAGGTGTCGTATTGCATGACAAGTTCAGACGTTAAGACGGACTCCCCTCGCCCTGTGCGAGCCTCTTTTCTGCTGCAGTATTTGTTTTGTCGAACTGTAAGCCACTGTACCACCAAACGCCCTCTCCAAACTTCCGTTGTCCACTCTTTCGCCCTGTGTGGCTCTTTGTTCTTGTTTCGGTAATGACTCCGTCTTGTTGTGCCGTCTAGCCCCCCTATTTCCTTAAGTTCCTGTTCCGGTAGTGACCCCGTCTTGCTGCGCCAAGTATCGCGCCCTTCTGTCACGAACCATGCTCGCGATTCGAAGGGTTCCCTCCGGTAGTAGCATACCGGCTCTGTCCGACCAGGCAGCGCAGTTGTGGACGGTCCCTTCGCAGGCGTTCACAAAACACTTCTCTGTACGACACCCGCAGACAAGTTCGCTTGCGAACATCCCACGAACACAAAAAGTCCGAGTCCCGACAAAGATCAGCCCAGCACTTGCCTGGCGCGCCTGACCCAACGAGCGACGAAGGACAAAGAAATCATCTACCGTTCAGGAGACGTTCAACATCCCTCATTTCTTTTTCAGACCCCTTTTTCTTCCCTCCCCAGTTTACTCAGGAGCTTCGACATCAGGGCGGGGGCCCTGAGTTTTTTAACTGATTGCAGAGACACCAGTGTAAGGGGCCTTCTCCCCGTGACGGATTTTCATGTGCTCTATATCATGGGTCCTGGCAGCGACGAGCTACTAACAGCCGCCTGACGAACCAGACTCACACCGCTGTCCTGTCTGCAAACACTCAGTTTCCGCGCTGATGATGTTCCGCCTTTTGTGTCCGTGGCTTAAAGGACCAAAACACGGTGCAGACGGGACCAGTGCGGTGTTGAGCACATATCCTTTCCAAACACTTGCAATCCCCATATTTTCAGGAGTTTTGACATCCTCATATCTTTTTCGGAGCCGGTTCTTCCCCCTTCCCCCCATTTTACCCAACTACTACCTTTTCCTTTATACTCTTACAGGTGTCACGGCAGGTTTCGGCAGCCGCTGCTCAACGAGAACTGGGTCGTGCATGCTAATCCATGTGGTTCACGTAGGCAAGAGATCTCAATGCTCAAACAAGATTTGACGGACCTTGGGTCTGCCGATATCCCAAAGCAAAGCAACAACCGGCAGCGCACTTCGCTTGCGCTGAATACGCGCCTGTAGTGACGGTCAGGCAAGCGGTGTTGTGGGCACGGTTCTGAGGAGAACCACACGAAGATACCTTAACGGAACCTCTTCACAATGGTCACCCGGAGACTATAAAATCCCGGAAACCTAAGTGAACTTGCACTCTGAAAAAAAGCAGAAAACTCCACGCCGGAACGCGAACGGGCAAGCGCCGGCCCGCCAACGACACCGTCACCAGCAAGGAAGGCATCGGCGCCAGACGAGGTATGACGACCCCCCAACGGAAGAAGAAGTGTCCGGCGCCACCCGTGAAAGCAGAGGCAGGATCGCAGAAGCATGCATAATGAAAAAGACGCAAGCGACCGCGGGAAGATGATGATTCGAATGAGTGCAATGTAAGCACGACACGCTACGATCACTAGTCACGTACTGACTGATGAAGGCCATGGCTACAGATATTCTGCATTCTGACCCCCACGATCATCCATCAGCAGTCTATCACACAGCTAATAAATACTACTGTAGGCCATCACAGGAAGTTTTAGCCGAGGCGGGACCGGCTCAGTTACGCTCTGGCCCGGAGCCGACTTTCTTTCATCCTCTTCTTCCATCGACATCCCGAACCGACAGTGTCACAGGAACGGAGCTGCGGCGGGTGGGGGAGGGCACTCGCGCCGGGCATCGGGGAGGGGAAAATATGGTGGCTCCGTCTGGGCCGCTGTCGGGACCGCCGTCGACGGGGTCTTTCCCTTTGCTGATATCGAACAGCACGGCCTTCTTGAACGGGAGGCCGCAGGCCAGGAGACGGGGACCCTCTCGACAGGCTTCTCGAAGGAACACACCCGTTGCGAAGGTTCACCTCGGGAGCCCCGTTCGAGACGAGTTCTCGATCGAGACCCCCGTCAAGTCGCCTTCATCGGTCAGCGCCAGCAACTTGGTCGTCAGCCCAATGAACGCAAGCGACGTCTCGGCGGCGAGTCAACCCGGGCTCGACTTTCCGCAAAGCAACAGGGTGTCCCCCCCCAGGTCACGCGGCGCGCAACTCGTTCGCGATCTTTTGGCAAACGGAAAAGTCGCAAAGCCACTTTTCAACGCCCGGAGCGACGGATTCCCGGCAGACAGCCGCCTCGCCGTTTCGGAAGCTGAGGATCAGCAGCTGATCCAACGCGGGGCGTCGAAGCGGCGGCAGTCCGGCAGTGCGCCCGAGGCTGAGACCCTGCGGGGCCTCGCGTCTCCTCCCTCGAAGAAGTTGCATTCGTTGGAGAATCGGGGCGAGGATCGCGGCGTGCACAACGTTGTGGCGGACCTCCGCATCCAGAACCACGTCTTGCGGGAACGACTGGCCGAGTCAACCGCCGCCGGGGGGGAGTCCCGCGTGCTGCAGGCGCGCGTGCGTTCTCTCGAAGAGGAGAACGATTCTCTCAAAAGCGAGGTGTCGCGGCTGCGCGGCGCCTCGTCCGCCGTCCCGAAGGCGCTCGAAGAGCAGCTGGCGGGCCTGCGGGAGGAGAACGCGAAGCTGAGCGCCGCCGCGGCGGCGTCGCACCAGCTCGAAAACAAGCTTGGGTTCCTCCAAGACGAAAACGCCGCCCTCCGCGAAGACAACGCAGTCCTCGGGGCCCTCAGGCGCGAGCTGGACGCCCTGCGCGGCTCGCACGCCACGCTCGCCGCGGAGCGGGCCGCCAAATCGCGGCTGGAAGAGGAGATCGACTGCCTCTCCCGCGAAAACGCCGCGTTCCGCGGCTCCGAAGTCGAGCTCGGCGTCCTGCGCCGCGAGAACGCCGCCCTGCGAACCCAGCTGTCGGTGGCGCACAACGGCGCCCACGCGCCCGACCGGCAACGATTCGCTTTCCTGGACTCGGACGCTGCGGTCGCCAACGAGCACCTGGCTCCAGCGACAGGCGCTGCGCGCGAAGTCGAGCTTGGCGTCCTGCGCCGCGAGAACGCCCTGCGAACCCAGCTGTCGGCGGCGCACGACCGGCAACGAATCTCTTTCCGGGGCTCGGACGCTGCAGTCGTCAACGAGCACCTGGCTCCAGCGACAGGTGCTGCGCGCGGAGGCGGCGGGGCGCCGCTGGGCCGGGTGGCGAGGCGGGAGGCAGCCAGCTTGGACGAGGTGGAGGCCCGGTTCGCGGCTGTTTTGAAGGAAAACGGGAGCTTGCGCGCGGAAATCGACCGCTTCGAGCGGGCCTTGCAGTCGAAGGCCACCGTCGTCCGCGGCAGCAGCGAGGATCGGGAGGCGATCCGCGAGCTTCGCGCAGCGAACGCGGAACTGGAAGAAACCCTGTCCAAGCGGAGGAAAGAGCAGACCGCGCTCATCGTGGAACTTGATGCTGTAAGAAAGGGGATCACCCCTCCGTCCAGCGCCGAAGATCATCATGTGGTGGCGTACTCACCGGGTGGGACTCCACGTGCGCAGGGGCCGCGCGATGTTCAACTAATCAAGGTCATCCAAACTGAAAACGCAAATCTGCATGCCGAGCTTGCAAACCTCCGCCGTGAGAATGCCGAATTGCGGCCGCTGGAAGGGATCGCGCACAAACTGCGGCAGGACGCCGACAGCTTCCAGGACCTACACGACCTGGAAGTCTCCGAGCCGCAGTTCAACATCAGCGTTTCCGATTCGGGCATGCAGACTTCGCCCGCTCCGTACTTGGACCGCCTCAAGGCGGAAAACGCGAGGTTGAAAGGTGTAGAAAGGCAGTACAGGATCTTAAAAGACGAGTTCGATCTCACCACAGCCGTCGACGCGGAGGTGCGTTCTTTGGAGTACGAGAACTCCAACCTCCTGCAGGGCGAGGCGCTGGAACGGTCGAAAAGGGACAACGCGACATTGACCTCTGAGCATGAAAAGCTGAAGAGAGCGTACGCAAATTCAAAGCGCGAGATCGATGCATTGACAGAAGAGAACCTGTCGCTGCGCAACATGGAGCCGGCGCTGCACAAGGCCAAGACCGAGAACCAAGCGCTGAAAGCGCAGGCGCTGCTCCGCGAGCCCCCGACGATCGGGAGGACCACACTCCAGCGCTTGCGTTTCGATGAGGGATCCGACCCGGACGGACACAAGGCCGAAGTTCAAGAGCTGCAAACGGAGCTTTTGTCTACAAGACGCGCACTCCGAAGACGGGATGACGAAGCGACAGAGCTGGCACAGAAGTGCAAGCAACTGCAAGCAAAGATATTGATTCTCGAAGACCGCTTGGATGATGCAGAAAATGGGTTGAACTCGTCGTTCAAGCGAGCGGAGGAGCAGGCAGGCCGGTTGCGTAAGGCCGCAGACGATGCGGATGTTCTCTCGCGTGAAAAGGTCCTTCGAGCGGATCTCGGGGCGAGCAACGAGCGACTGGAAGACCGCCTCAAGCTGCTCCAAGCGGAGCTGGCAGAATCTCGCAACGCCGCAGCAGATGCCAAGAGAGCTGCCCGCCTCAACGAAGCAGACGCAGAGCTTCTCCGCTCGAAGCTCAGCAAAGCGGAGACGGCGCTGCGCGATGCCGAGTTGAGGCTCCCTTCGGGCCAACGAACGGCTCCAGCAGACGCCGAGGATCAGCTTCGCCAGGCACGAAGAGAATTGCTTACTTACAAAACAGAAGCCGAGAACTTGCGCTCGGCATGCAGGCGCTTGCAATCCCAGCTGGATCACTCAGCGGCCCCTCTCTCCGGCAACGAACCTTCCGAAAGTCGGCTCGACCAAGTGATGAAGGCCCACGCTGAAGAACTGAAAAGATCCGACTTCATTCATGCTCGTCAGGTCAACGACCTCGTCGTCGGCAACGGCAATTTGCAAAGAGAAAACGATGAACTCAAGGACCTGCTCGATCGCCTTCGGTCGGACTACAAGGAAAAGACCAGTGTCATCGACGCTCTCCGCGAAGACAACCAAGAGCTTGTGGAGAGGCTCAGGCTGTTTGACGAGAAAGAACTTGACCACGCCTTCAGGGACCTGAGAGCTGCATATGATAAACAGAAGGCAAAGTGTGAGCAGCTGAGGAGACAGCTGCGCAGTGCAGGTGGACATGGTGACTTGGACGAGCAGCGTGCTCTAGAAACAGACCTGCGTGCTGCGGACGCGCGGGCGCGCAATGCTATTGGCCATCTAGAAGATGCGGAGCAAGGGCTGAACGTGTTCCGAGACAAGCAGGCGAGGCGTCAAGCCAAGAAGTCTGGTTCTTCGACTTCGAAGCCGACCGTCTCGTTGAAAGATTCCAATCTCCTCGTTGAAGACACGCTCCGTTCGGTTTGTTCAGCACTGCACAGTTTGGGTGCCATCCGAGCCAAATAGAGAACTTCTCGTCGAAGAGATTGTTTGTTCGATCTTCTGGGCCTTCCGGGCTTGAAAAGAAACTGACCAGGAGGAAGGCACCGCACTATCATTTGAGCTGCATTCCGAGTGTCCTGTTTTTCAACAGTGTAGCAGCACCTAGATGTCGCTGATCATGCTTTGCGTTGACATAATCCAATGTTTTACGTTGGCTAGCGTGGTCATTAGCTCGATTGTGGCTCGCGTGTGACGTTGTCAATTAGAAAGCATTCTATTTACGCCATAGATGGGTGTCGGTGGCCTGGTATACTAAGGCACTTGCACTTTTTTGTGAACCATGTGAAATGCAACTTGCAGGTGCAAGCGTTTGTGTCCCATCCTGCAAGATTGTGAGCAAGTAGTGCTCCTGAGTATCATCTTCTGCTAGAGTAGATTTCAGCTTAATTAGATTTCCGAGCGCGCTCTGTGCTTGTGCCAGGGCCGCCTGTGTCACACTGTACTCGTTTCAACTAAGTGCCGTGTTTCTAGGGCAGGGTTATCTCTGCCGTTCCCTTCGCTTCTAATAAACTGCTGAAAAAGACGTAACCGACGGTCTGCGCGAACAGTGCAGCCGAAGCGGGCAGGTTCTTCTGGTTTGGAATCAGCGGAAACACGGCAGAAGGGTCCACATATTCTTTTCCCGCAGTTGGTGTGTGAGCCACGTTGTGCACTGGAAGGGCTGATCAAAGACTGCGGAGAGCAACGAACGACTTACGATCTGGCATACAATATAGCTGATGAGTGCCACACTATGTTTTCCTTTGAGATTTTGCAACTGGCAGTCTCCTCAAGTATCTCTACAAGGCAGGTGCTTGAACAAAAAGAGAAAGTTGGGGGGTCCGGGGGATGGCACCGGACGAGAAGGCCGCACTCGAGGAAAAGCTGCGCGCCTTCTACAATTTCCGAGAGAAGAAGAAGCTCGAGAACGTGCCGAAGATTGTCCAAACCTACAGCGGCACGCAGCAAGACCTCTTCCTGCAGCTGGACCTCACGTACCCAGACGTGGCTGGCTGGGGCCTCGTGCGCGACGCCTTGGTGCACTATTATTCGAAAAGCCGCCCCGACGCAACGAAATCTGACGTCGACAAGCTGATCGAGCAATGGTACGCGAAGCAGCCCAAAGGCGGCGTTCCCGATGTGGTAGCCGGTCACTTTTACGGGCTGTGGGACCTTGAAGGGGACTACATGAAGCATAGGAGGCATATCATCCAGATAATTCATGATGCGTCGCAGTCAAAGGAAGCGTACGGCTCGTCCTTGGCGGGCGTCGATGACTTCATGGATGAATACTGGGGGAGGGAGCATGAACTCGTCTTGGTTCTGGCGACGGACATTAACCGGTCGTGGGCGAGTAAGTTCCTCGAAAGACACGACCCGTCGATCATCGACCACCTCGACGTGCTCTTCTCAGAAAACAACACGGTCTCCCTGCAGGAAACCCTCAAAATGCGGCTCCTGCAGACCTACGTCCCCGACTTCTACAAGGAAATTGCTACCTTCTGCCCCCAACACCCGGATACCGGCTCTTTCCTGGGCGCTCTTGTGGAGTTCCTTCAGTACAGAGGAGGCGTCGAAACCGCGGTGGAGCTGTACCAAACGCACAAGCAGAACACCGGCCAGCTTGTGGAGATGCTGTTCAAGCAAATGGACACCGAATCGAACTTCAGAAGTGCGTATCAAAAAGCGGAGCTGCAGCTCTTCCCCCCGTGGCGCATGCCTTCGTACCCTCCAGAGATCCGACCGCCAGAGGTGATTGTATTCAAGGACGCCGACACCGAGCGACTTGCGAAAAACGCCAAAACCCGCATCCCGTGGGTTGCGAATACATGGGCAGCAGGGTACCCCACCGACCCGGATCCAACGCTGACGGCGTCCAACGCCTACACACCGCATGACCCAGCCAATCTGATGGCAACCTACAGGGGGGATCAGCTTGAAGGCAGCCTCCCAGCCGACCTCAACTCGTCTCTCCGCAGCCCGTTGACGCCTAGCCCCCGTCGAGCACCGCAGCGAAAGCAGCAAAGGGCGAGGCTGCCTTCCGAAAAAAAGCTGGTGCCCGCGGGAGACGTCCGCGCCGACAAAGTCCCGTCGGATGTCACTCTGTACGGGTTCAACGACCGGAAGGCATTGATAGAGCGGCGCTGGCAGCACCGGACGGGGGCTTTGCTGAAGCGAGTCACACGGGACGACTTGCCGTCGGTGGGCGACATCGGCGAGCTTTTGTGCGGCATCCCGGGTCGGCCGAGGAGGGTTAAGGAAGGGTGGGTGCTGTTGAAGGCGGAAGAAGACCAGGCGTTCCGGTACCGCGTCATCGACGGAGGCTTCGCGGGCGAAGACGATCCCGTCGCGAGGTTCGACGAGGGCGACAAGCCGCTCGGCATCCCTCCTCCGCGAGAAACGGCAGACCGCTTCAGCCGGTTCTTCCCGCCGCTAGCGCTCGAATCGGAGGCCGACACCGGCGCCGACCCCACGCGGCAGCTCCTATGCCAAGCGTGCTCCGAGCTGTGCCGGTCGTCGAACATCTGGAAGTCGTGGAAAATCTCCCTCATCGACTGCCCCCCGCAAAATGGCTGGATTTATACCCTGGACGGCGCGATCGGCGGCGACGCGTACAAGGGAAAGTGGACACTGCGATACATGCGCGCCACGTATTCGGGTGTGCACTGGTACGCGGACGAGAAGGAAGCCTCGCGAAAAAAACCGCTGAACAGCATCCCGATTTCTTCGAAGACGGCGCGCCTGATCGACACGTGGACGAAGGAAGAGTTCCCCCAACGAATTCTCGGGTTCGAGGACAAAATCCCCCCCGGAACTGTCTTCGCTATTCAAACCAACTCCCCGAACTACATCTTCTGGCTACGTACCAAGTCAGCGAACAGGCACAATCCAGATCCGGACGGCTGGATGACCTTCTTCAAAAATGCGTTGAGCATCGACCTTCAAGACGACGATTATAATACCCCAACTGGAACTTCTTTCAGCAGTTACTCACTCGAAACCACGGATCGATGGAAAGAACGGATTCCCGTGCTAGAAAACCTACTCGAGAAGGCCGAAGCAACCTTCGTGGCCCGTGCGGATGAAGCCAAACAAGCCCAGCTGAGCCTCAGTGTCGCACTCGAAAGGTTGGTCCGGGCTTCTTCTGAACAAGAGTGGCAGATGCTCACTGCCGCGAAGTCTGACGAAGAAGTCAAAACTCAAGTCGACCGCCTGAAGCAAGCTTGCAAAGAGAAAGAGCGTTTGGTTGCCGAGCTGGACTATCTCCAGCTCGAGCGTCAGAAAGCTCAAGTAGAGCTGACTCGCGTGAAGGAAAGCGCTACGGAAGCCGGCACACCTTTCACACAGTTATGCCCTTCGCATGACCGACCGAGGCAAGACGTCCTCGCGAAGGCCATCGCTCAGTGCAACATCGATCGCGACACAGCTCTAGCTGAGACTAAGCGAATAACCAACCTTATTGAGAAGCCGGTTCAGCATCGGAAGCCCTCGCACAAGAAATGAATGCAGCAGAGCCAAGCATCGTTCGCACCTTCCTGCCAGCCACAGCTTGCACCACTGGAGCTGTGTCATTTCAGAGTCGTGTCCAATTGAGGGCATTCCCGCCCTCAGGGCAACGAAGGAGGGACACGACCCAGAGACCCGGGCTAAGTAGTGGACCCAGTGTGATGGGCCTTTCTTCAGAGGGCTCGCGCACTCAAAGCTCAACTTACACGCATCTCAGGGCAAAGCTTCGCAAGAACGGTTTCCGCAACTCGCGAGGGGGTGTGGCTCACCTGTTCCTGCTTCCGCGTGTAGCAGCCTCTTTAGCTTAAACACCTATGTCCTGACTGGACGATGCCTACAGCATTGGCCTTTTGTAGACGATAATACGGTCGCAGTATATTCCCCAGAGTCAACAGAAATTGCAGAAGCATGACACTCATCGTCCATGCAGTGACTGGGCATTCCCATCAGCGTGAGAGGAGGGTCGAATCTAGTCTCTCAAACTGTGATACGCTTGCCGACCAACAGATTGAGTTGATTTGTCTAGAATGAGAAACGGCTGAATGGTGCGCGTTTATTTATTTGTAAATTGCTCACTCGATGAGTCTGTTGTGTTTTTGATTGTTTGACAGTGTAGAGGAGGTAGAGTCAATAAACCAATCAACGTGCTTTCAAGATTTCTTTAGTCCACGTTGTTTTATGCTCTCTTCTTTCAGCGACGTACACCTCTCGCCACTCGGATCTGGGCTGTATCGGTTATTGCAGCCCCCGTAAGACTGAACATTCTAGATATCAACCGAATGGTTGGCGGTACCACGCCGGTAGCGGCATGTCAATGTCATAGTATGACGTTGATCTTTCGACTCGTATACGGGCGCATGCGAGTCCTTGCGTTTTCTTTGATATGTCTTAGTGAAGTTCATCATTTTGGTCCTATGGTCCGACTCCCAGGCCAAATCCATATGCACGAGATTCACATTCACGCAAGTATTTCTCCTTGACTTGAAAAGCCTCGATCTGCATAGTGGGCAGTGAGTTTCTCAAGTCTCGTGGCGCAGGACCACTGACAGAGCCTGAAAAGTTTGTATGTTCTGCAGGTAAGGTAACGTGGGTACAGGTTTGGGCGGAGAACAAAGCAAAAGACATTCTCAGCCCTTCGATGCCGCTGGCTTTGCGGCTTACAGGTCCAGTTGGTTGGAAGACGAGTCACGGCGCACTCGTAAGGTGCCGACGGTTTGTTGCAGTGAGAACCCGGACATTCGTCGAAGGAGATGCAGGCAAGCAGTCGCCAACACAAGTCTACGATACGATGGTAGAACGCGGAGATGTTTTAGACGACAAGCTGCAGCGCCAGCTTTTAGCCCGACTCGAAGAGCTACACGATCATTTAACTGCGAGATATTCGCATACCCTATCCGGCCTGAGGAGAGAATCGGTGAAACAAACTTCTCTAGCCAGCAGTTTCAACAACTTCTTCCAGAAAGACACATGGAAGCGGTTCTTTTCTGGTAACGAAGACACACAGGCTACTCTTGTCGATCGCTCTTCAGAAGCAGCACGTGGAATCTACATATGGGGCGATGTCGGCTGTGGGAAGACGATGCTCATGGATATCTTTTTCTACAGCATTCCAACAGACAGGAAGCTGCGCATCCACCTACACGCTTTCATGGTTCAAACGTACCAAACTGTGCACAAAATTACGGAGTCTCGCACAGTGCGCAAACCAGACGGCTGGTATGGGTCTGCCGTGGATAACGAAGGGCGTTTGGGTATTATGGAGACATACGTAGCGCTACTGGCAAAAGACTACGATATTATATGCTTCGACGAATTTCAAGTCCTTGACGCGGCAGACGCCGCGATCCTGACGAAGCTGTTCCGGCTGCTGTTGGATAGGGGTGTGCTGCTGATCTGCACCTCCAACAAGGACCCTGAGTTCTTTGTCTCTCTCGGTCGGCAGTACATGCCGTTCGTGAGGCAGCTGTACGAACAGTGCGATGCGTATCATTTAAATAGTGGATTCGACTATCGGCGAAGCACCGGAAACCGTTCTCCAAACGTCTACAGGTATGCAACAAAATTTGAGTCGAGTCCGAAACTCCCCGATATTTTTGTCTGGACCAGGTGGTTCAGCCTGTGTTTTGCACGTCAAATTTCAGGCCTCACACTGAGGACGGAGTGGAAAGATCCATCGCGAAAGAGCGCGTTTAAGGGGGTCCCCGGAAAAAAGGGTGGGGGGGTGCCCGGCCACCAGGTGCACCAAACAGGACCCCCCGGCATCAAACATGCATGAGAGGCAGTGTCCTGCCTAAACATTAAAGAAACATTTTCCCCCTAATTGAGCAGACGTTGACGTTGACCGTTGCACCCCCCAATCCTTAGTGCGCCCCCTGTTCCTACCCCCCGACTGGAAGGTGCAAACATGGAGCTGCTACAATAGTCCTGCACGAGGCTTGGGCACATGTCTCGCGTAGGGCAGATGGGCCTGTGACCCGCTTTGAGAACCCTGGAGTCCGGCATGTGCCGTTTATGGATACATGTCGGCTTCCTACTCGTGGGGGACCAAGGTAGCACTCTTACACCTCAAAACCGGACCAACCACTAACGCAACAAGAAGGGGACTTGAGAAAAGAATATCACTTAAACGATTCACCATCAACATGTCTGCACCTCCAAACGGTGGTCCCGGGCAACGCACTGCCTCTGATGAGGCTATGCGGCCGACGCAGACTGAGACGGAGGCCCCATGGCAGTGGGTGCCAGCAAAGAGAGAACGGCAACCCGCGCAGACTGGGATGTTCCAACCACTAACGCAACAAGAAGACAATTTAGATTGAATTTCTAAGATACAAAAAGTTGTCCCATGACAATTTGTGATTCTTCCCGTCGACCCGATGACCATGGCCACCCATAGAAGGCCCTCAGGGTTAGACGGCTTTCGTGACCGATGTTGTAGTACACGCAAGCCAACCACAGGTACCCAAACAATGAAGAGAATACGAAGGCCACGCTTCAGCTCTTCAAAGAAGTTTCGCTCAGCAGCATTGAGCGCGACGTCATTCTTTCTAACCTGGGGCGAGTTGTGACGGTGCCCTACAAGGCAGGAGGCGTGGCCCTTTTCACCTTCGAGAACCTGTGTGGCGACTCTGTGCCGCTGTCGCCTGGCGACTACAATTTGCTCGCACAGCAGTTCCACACGATCTTCATCGTTGCCATCCCCGTTCTGAGTGTTCTCCGCCGTAACCAGGCCCGCAGGTTCATCACGCTCGTCGATGAGTTGTATCAGTTTAAAGTTACTTTGGTGTGCTGCGCTGCGCAGGAGGTGCACAAGCTTTTCTCGTACGAAACCATCAGCGATGCCGCTGCGCGTTCTGTTGACTATCAAGCAGAAATGTCAGAGAAGGCTCGAGAAGAAGAGCTTGAAGAGTCACTGTGGCGCTTCACCGGCGAAGAAGACGTTTTTGCTTTCAAACGCGTTGAATCCCGCATGTCCGAGATGTCAACGAACGAATATATCCGGCTTCCGCATCTCAATTTTATTGTCGACGACATCAATGTAGCCCCTCTGCTCGGTGAATCACTTCCCGGTTCCAGGTCCGAAATAACCTTCCTTGAAGCCGATGCCATCCCAATCCGTGAGGCCTGACCTGATACGGCAGCACCGCCTGCGAAAGGTACTGTTGAAAGAGACAAAATAAAGAGGGTGTCATTCAACAAGAACGTGTGGATGTGTTGCTGTGCAACAATCCTTCTCACCTTTGTCCCCAGGTCATCAATAATGCTCGCACACGAGAAAGGTGGTTGTCTGCCAGCGACGCAGTTCTTTGTTGTTGAGAAATCTGGTACCTAGGTGCACATGCTGCACTGCGGCTCAGATGTTGTCCTGTGCATTCATTTTCTGTAGGAATCTGCGTACTTTAGGCCCACACAAAAAGGGTTGGGCCCGTCTACTAAGCATTTATTCGGCAGGATAATTTCCGTTCATGTGAGTCTAGCTGGCAGCCGGGCAGCTAGCCGACCGGGCTTACACTCCACGCTCCACGTGTGGAACGTGTGGATTTCCACACAATACTTTTTTTTTTTCGAAGATTTTCCTCCACGAGCGCACATATCCCTAACTCTCCGCGGCCGGGACCCTCTTGCAACGATGCAAAAAAAAATATCTGCACTGCTCAAAGACGAATATTTACTAGTACACGTCTTTGGCGGATAGTCACCTACCGTGAAGCCAAAGCTCGAGCAGTGTGGCTCCTGGAGCCTGGCGCGTTTGGCGCACCCTGTAGCCCCAAGGAAATTTAGGCTCCCTCGTCACATGAACGGGGGCAAAGGAGTGCCTCGGCGGAATTGATAATTTGCCCCGGGCCATTTTTCAATGCACAAACAGTGGAATCTGGTTTTGGCAAAAGTTGTGGTGATATTTTCCCGCTGGTCCACGTTGCAGATCTTTTTCAACGACATTTTGCTCGTCCTCAGCTCCGATGAAGAGAACGGTTCAAAATAGACTCGGGGACCCATAAGTATGTGTGTGGTTCGTGACTCCTCATAAGATGCAGAGCACCGGGCGGCAGGTTTACTGTGGGAAGGACCGGAATTGTCCCCAGGTAGGTGACAATTTCCCGCTGGTCCACGTAGCAATTCTTTTCCGACGACTTTTTGCTCGTATTTTCGGATGAAGAGAACGGTGCCAAATAGACCCGGAGCCTTTCATTGCCGCAGGGTACCATGGACTATGGTGCACACGTCCAAACCGGTCCAAAAAGGCCGCTTGCAGGGATCGATCCCCTGGAAAAAGCTTGTTTTCCAGTGGCTCTGGAAAGACAGGGGGTGTGGGAAGGCACCAGAATAGGTTCACACCCTCTGAGAACAGTTTTTCTGGAAGATTTTGTCATCGTTCTTCTCATCGAACAAAAAAATTGTCGAAACGCGCGCTGGGATCGCCGAGAAAATGGACAAAAAAAATGATGATCCTAAAATGAAATCATCATCACCATCCACTTGGTTCATCACAGGTAGTTGCAACAACATACTGAACCAACCAACTATTGCATCGTTGCATTGTGTCCTATAGTTGCACTACTGGTGCATACGCAGTTCAAACCGATGGTTTGTTACTCCTATCGTTGCACGACATCGCATCGTTGCACTACATCGTTGCACTACATCGTTGCACTACATCGTTGCACTGCATCGTTGCATGGTTGCCCTGTGCCTACCATAGTGAGCAACGATCATGCAACGATGCAACCAGGGATTATCCTATGGTTATATTTTTTTGACGATTGTGACAAACACACCGAATCACTGCTACTTTCGATTTATGCATCATCTGCGACGGTGAAGACGAAGCAGCAGACGGAGCCAGTATACGCAGTAGGAGGAGGATGTATTATTTCAAAAAAATAATTATGAAAACAGGCCGGTTAAAAAAGATTTTTTAACCATGGGGGTTTCTGGTGAAACTTTTTTGTGCTAGGCTACAGGACTCCCGCAGACCTACACGGTGGGGTCCAGCCTCAGAGGCAGCTGGGGTTAAAAAGCAGATGTCACACCCGCATTTCGGGTGTGGATTTACACGCATTTTGGTTAGCACACCCGCTTTTCGGGTGTGACTCGGGCACACCCTCTTTAGCTCAAGCTTCTGAGACTCGACCTCACTGTATACGGGTACAGGTCATTATACCTGTAACTGTCCGTCCTACATCCGAGTCGGGCAACAATCCATCGACTGATTGCGTGGACCATTAGCACACACAAAAGCAAAAGTGGACGTTCTTGAGGTTCTTGTACGAAATCTTGCTCTCATTTCGCCTTTGTAGACCACGAACTGTGTCCCGCCAAGCCAACACGTGTCTGTTCCTCTGGCACCGGTCCAAGCTTGCGTGTGAGCAGGGCTTATGTAATGTCAACCTGCCCCGATTCTTTTTTCCTGGGATGTGTCTTTTGGCTTGGCTAATCAACTTGTGAGGCAATCCTAATATGCCTGGCCGCGGACGCCTTCAACCAGACAACACCCTGGACCCTTTTCTGGAGCTTGTACCCCTCCTGCATGAAACTCGGAAAAGTTTTTTTTTCCACCTTTTTGGATCTTTTCCGCACGTTCCGCATGTGAATTAACTTTGAGCCCAAAAGCATCGGAAGCCATGCCCTGGATGCAACAATGCAAAAAAAAGAAAAAAAACCATGATTTCCTGCAACGATGCAACGATGGTTAGGGATATGTGCGCTCCACGAGCTCCACAGGTAGGTCCACATGGCTTGTAAAAAACTCAAGTTCCCCCTAGGGAATTCAAATTTAATTCTCTAGCTTTTTCTGGGAAGCCGTAGGGTATCCCTACCAACACCGTTCCCTCTAGACCTGTCCTAGCACCCTACTAGTTACACAGCTATTTTTCACTGGGCGCGGCAAAGGTACTGAATGGTGTACTGGTGACAAATGCGTTTTCGGTGCAGATTCAGCTTTGCAGCAGCGGCACGCCTTCTCATAGGTAGCTATGCTCCTCTTCGGGAGCACGTCAAGCGTAATATTGTCGGCCGCCTGCTGAAGTTCACGTCCACGATCAAGATGACGAGCAATCCTCCTTCTTGCGCTTCTTTTAGCCAAAGTTAGCCTGTGTAGGGGTGCCCATAAACGGTTTTGCACTCCATAAAGTCACCGGGTTGGCGAAAAAAGAAACAAAAAAATATAAATTGTGGGAGCGTAACCGGTGGGTACTCCACTACAGGCGCGCCCAGGGGATTGTGCGGGCTGATATTTGACTCTCCGCTGCTCATGCAGAGAAAGTAGTAGGCAAAAGAGGCAACGTCGCCGAAAAATAACGCGAGACTCCAGATTAGCCGACTGTCGACGCCCTTGCTGAATCTTCTCAGACGTTGCAAAAGCGTGGAATCCAGCGAGCTATGCACGCGGTTTCCATACACCCGACACTTTCTCCAGCTCAGCAATGTTTCATGACAAATTATTCAGCCGCCTCAAGCTCGTTCAAACACGGCTCCGTGGGAAGCTTGGTGACAAGAACATGGTTACCTGATTCGTACTGCGATAGCTAGTCAGTACGATGTAAACGGACTGAGTATCTGTCAGCCTACGTCTCGCAAGAGCGTAGGAATATGTACGCTAGAATGTGCAGAACAGGCTCGACGAGGTGTAAAACTCTCATTCTTCGTGGAAAACCCTCATTTTTCTTGTCCGGAAACTCGCTTCCTTTGCAAGCATGGTAGGTGGACCGGCAAAACCGGTTTAACGAAATGTTGGACACTTACACACTACCCCGATTCCCAAAATCGAAAATTAGACACTCGTGTGCGACTCAATTGCTGAGCCATTTGGCAACACAACTACCTTATTGCCTTGCAAGTGTTCAAAATGTCACACTCGATTCAAGGTTTTTGCACTTGTGACCTCTTTGGACACTTTTGAGTCTGTTGAGCTCAAGGACAGCGTGGGGCCTGAAATTAAAAAGTTAATGAATTGTTTATCGCGCAAGAGGGTTTTTCCTTCGGTAGTTTTACAGGTCAAAACCCCCGAAAATTTGTCCGCCCCTTACAGGTACTGCCCCCCCTCCAAGCACGTTCTTACAAGCCCCCCCCTCCAAGCATCTTTGCTGGCGGCCCTGGGATTACCCCCCTCAGGTGTGTCACCACTGGGTTATCTTCAACCATACTTCGACGCTCTTTGCCAAGAAGGAGCCTCGATCCTCTAGCTCTGAAGTAATTCCGAAGGGACAGAGAAATGACTACCTGGATTTCTGTCCCGAATTTTGTTTCTAGCTGCCTTCCTCCCCCTTCCTCCGACAGCAGGCTCCCGCACAGTGTCCTTCCTTATGTGCACATGCCTACATGGGTACCTGTTCTTCCAACTTTCTATTCTGTGATGTAAATGCATGCGAGGCAGGTAAAAGCAGACTACGAAAGCTCATGTTCGTGTGGCCCTGTACATCGGGACGGGTATACATACACTATGTACTGTGGTGTACCATATGATCGCCAGCAGCCAACAAACCGTGCACTTTACCAGGAGATGGGCAAGTCAGGTATCCAACCCAGCGCGAGTGCCGCAGCTGAAAACGTGTTTGCCAGTGTCTCTTGGCTTCAACCGTTCAACAGAGGCCTTCAGGTCTTTCGGACGTGACACTGCGCGTATTCTACTCTCAGCCGAGGGCATCTTTCCCCACAGGCAGAGAATCCAATAAACGCGAGAGACGTGTTTACTGCAGAATGCAAGAGCGAGCAACGTGATTTTGCATGGAACCTACAGTGCTTGCGCCTATGAACGACGACACATACAGCGAAATTTCTTGAGACTAGTGTATGTACACAGCGTATGTACTACTACGTGGTGGATCGCCATCAGCCATCAAACGGTACACTGTAGCAGAAGATGGGCTAGTCAGGTATCAACCCAGCGCGAGAGTGCAAATGAAAACGTGCTTTCCAGTGTCTCCTGGCTTCAACCTTTCACACAGGCCTACTTCCAACCGAACATGAGGTCTTTTTCCCACAGGCTGGTGCATTGAAAGAAACGAGTCTGCTGCATGCATGAAGGAGCAAGCGACGTGGCGTTGCATGGAACCTATCATGCTGGCGCCTATGAAAGACGCATGCAGCGAAGGCTGCAAAGAGGATGGCGGGTTCCGGGTTATGCCGCCGCAAGTGAGGTCGGCCGTCCAGACGAAGCGGAGGGACTCGAAAACGCAGAACAACGGAAACGCCTCCGCGGGTATCAACCCTTATACTGCGAAGACAGCTGCCTGAACGCCACCACGCCCCTGGCACCCAGGCGCCGGCACACATCATGCGCCATCGCAGCTGGTTCAACCACTCCTCGAGACCTCTCTCAGAGTCTTAATGGCCAACACATCTTTCATTCCCCTTTGTTGCGGCTTGCAAGCAAAGTGAGTGCCCAGCGAGCGTCTTCTCTCACTAATGACTCGCACGCGACTTTCTCTCGCAGTAGTAGCGGCAACAAAGCGCCTTCCTCGTTCCTCAACCCGGTCAGCCCCTTAATCGCCCAGTTTGCCTCAGCAGACGCGTCCAAGGGTTACCACAAGGGCGGCACCCCATTAAGCGCAACGACCAGCAGTTCCGGGAACGGCAAGCCCCAAAGCAGTCCGTCTGCGTTCTTTGGTTTTGGCGCATCCCCCATAGCCCCGCCCCGCGCCCCTTCTTTCGGAACCCATTCGCAGGGACTTTCGGCGACATACACCCGGTCAAAAGCTGCCGAGACGCGCACCATTATCAGCAAAAGTACCAAACGAAACGAGGAAGCATCGACTACAAGTCCAATGGCAGCACTGGAATCGTCTGTTGGTAGCAGAGCAGAGCTGGAAGAGTCGGTGGCACGCAGCATCAACAATTACGGACTTGAATCTTCAGTACAGCTCAATACTAGAAGCCACAGCCGAAAGACACATGGACGCACAGTACGAAGTCGCACGCCGCCGGCATTCAGAAGAAGAGCATCCAGTACGCTTTTTAGCGTTCATCGAAGCAGTTCGAATGGATGCAGCACCACCAGCGCTGACCGAGCGAAAGCCCGTGTGATTACCGCAAACGCGCGGATACCTACTGAACGAGGCGCATCCACAAACACACACAGCACCACATCGGACACAGTGACACCTGTCCAAAAGGCTACTAACAACCCAGCTTTGCTAAGCCCTGTGTGCACCAATCTTGTTACCAGCACAAGTACAGTATCTCTAGATGCTACATGGACGCTCTATCCAGCATTTTCGCTTGACAAGATGCTTGCAGACGAGCAAACAGCCCTGTCGGCAGGAGCCTGTGTCACAGGAACTGTGCCTTCTCACCAAACGAAGGCTACGAGCCCCTACAATAGGCGTCGCTCATCGTCGCTTGGAAGCACACATCGGACACGATCTCAGGTCTTCCGCAGAGCTTTGCCCCGGGCACTGCAGAAGCTTTCTTTGGATGTCCAGCGAGATCACCCTGCAGACAGTAGTCGGCGCAATGTGGGTTCGACGACCGACATTCATACAAAGCTAGATTTGGACTCTACTATGAGCAGCTGGAGCTCACACCATGTGCCCGTGTTTTCGGGAAAAGTGCTGTCTCCCTCGATCCATACAGCCAGCGAACACTGGCAAAAGGAGACCAAGAAGCTACAAAGGAAAGATGAAGTCCTAAGGCACCGCTCGAAGGATCAGCAGCCACGGTCTCTGTCACACATGTCTTCGGCTGACGAGATGCCCGATTTGAGTCACACTTCCACAAGCACCCTCTTCGTTCGTCGGACGAAGTCGTCACTAGCTCAAGGAAACACTGTTCGACCAGCTCTCGTGGGCAGAAAAAAGAGAAGCAACAGCTTATCAGTGACAGCCAAACCCCGCCTGGTATCGCGTGCGAAGACTAATGCTTTAGAGGAGCCCCATTCGAGCCGTGAAAGCGAAGCCGGCGAAAAGGTGCTTTTTATACCCAGTGAGCTGTTGGTGCCAGATTCACCCGAGTGTCCTCCTCCACCACCTCCAACACCAGTGAACCCTATGCCACACGAATTGCGACCTTCATGTCCCCCAGACGAGATTACTCGTGAGTCGGAACTTCCTCCTTCTTTTTGATGAGATTGGTACTCTGTGTGCGTGATTCTGTAGTGAAACCTTCTGAGTTTGACTGAGGGATTTACACTCTGTGCGTGTAATTGCGTGAATTCTTCGGGTTTGAACAAGAGATTGGCAAACTGTGTGAGTGAGTGTTAAAGTCGGGCAGCACTCTTGTGCAAATGATAGGGCCTAAGTTCTCCGCGCCTTGGCAGATAGCAAGAAGGCTCGGGTTGAACAACACCGTGCGTGAGCCAACAGGTTTCTCTAGACTCGCTAAGGGTGGTCTTAGCACCACCCAGCCGGGTTTCTCGTTCGACTCCCAAAAACACTTAATTAATACAAAGGAAGAGAACTTCCTCATGAAAGTCCTCATATTCCTTCCCACATTTCTATTTTCGTGGCGCTCTTCTGAGCGAAAGCTTTATATGATTCAGATTGCTTGCCAGTCACGGTATGCTATGCTGTTTTGTCTAGCAACACAAGTAACTCTTTTCACCCACTATTCAATCCATACTATCAATCAATCAAAACAAACAATAAAAAGAAGATTCAACAGGATGGGAATAGCTGCCTCTCACTCTTCTGGTCAGGTTTTTGCGAAGCTGCAAGCAAAGAGAGCAACAGCGTGTCAAGCAGGTCTCAACTGATTTAGCAAAGCACAGTGCCAGAAAACGATCTCTGGGATTGAAGGTAGGGGGACCTTCAAAGAAGTACGCCCAGTGGTTCACCTTCCTGTGCCGGAATGATACTTCGCAGACCCGCCAAGATCAAAGCTGGCGTGTTCGAGAGCTATGCTAACTGTCTTCGTGACACCTCTCGCTTCTGCCATCCCCCAGTGAACTGGTTCTTTGGTCATGAAGTGTTGTAGTACGGCGTTCTTCAAGTGCCTACCGATTCTTACTAAGGCATGGCGGTACGTTGAACACGTTCCGTGAAGTTGGTCATCCTCAGCAATGGATGTGGTATGCTACGGCTGCCACCTCGAGCAGTTGATCATTACGCTCTTGCAAAAGCTTTTTCTTCTCCCTTCATTTTCCCATGGAAGGGTGTCTTCGCGCGCTCTCAACAACCCAGCTGATGCCTGAGGCGATCTGTTGTTGTCTTTGACGAAGCACAAAGGATTAAGAAACTCACTCGGGGTCATTAACAATGAGTATCGAGAATTGCGAAGTTTTCCTCCCTTCAAGTCTTGCTTTTCTTGTTCTGCCGAAAACAGTGCATGTTATTAAACGCGAGGCTATTGCTATACATTTCTTCTTTACGAAGTGAGGCATGTGCAGGAGGTCTGATCTGCATCGATACCACACGCAGAGACGCTGCACAGCCGCTCCAAGGGGGGTCAAACTGCTGGTGTAACCATCCACCGACAGTTTCGCGCTTGCGAGCAGCCGTGGTTGCACAGCGCGAACGCGGTCAGTGTGTGATGCCGGTAGGGATCGTGAAACCGAAAACCGCGGCTCCACATCGACCACTGTCAACTGACCTGCGGCGATGACACGCCCCAGCTGGTCTTCGACGTAGATCAGCTCGACAAAGTGGAGAAGCATGGAATCCATTGAGTATGTTGTTGGGTGCAAACCCGCAAACCCGCACTCGGTGGCCCTAGCGGGCCCCCTCGTGAATCCCGAACCTTTGAAAGAAGGCGGCCGTCTTGTCCAGGAAAGGGGGCCTCTCATCTATGGGAGGCCCGACTCGAGCAAGAAGAAGTTGAAACCATTCAAATTGAAACAACGAAAAAGGTAATAAAAGCAACCGGAAGAACATGACACCAAAATAAAAGATGGCGGGGTGACGAGGTTCAATGCCGGTTGTTTTGGCGCCCACCGGAAACAATGAAGTATGCCATTTTTTTTGCGATTAAGTGAACAAGTGCAGAGAGCGGTGCGCGTGCTCAATTTGATGATGGTTTTGACCGATGCATCTGAAGAAACCCTCACAGGAATTCGAAGTACAGACGAACGACGTTCTTTCGAAGATCGGAACTTCTTCCCCATTTCGACATCAGGGGCACTCATCGCATTGTTGAGAGCTCCTTTGGCAAGGTGGCGCTGTGAACTGCAGGAAACTCTTCAAAGGGATCAAGAGTCACACAAAGGATATTCCTCATCATCCTCCGCTTCGAAGTCCAGACGATGGCTCATTGCTTGTTTTTGACATGAGGGACAAAAATCTGACCTGCACCTCCTCGTGGTGTTCCTCGGAAACGCGCTGCAAGCGCGGCCGATAGAACAGCTAGAGGGGCAACAGAAAGAGGAGCAGAAGCAGGAGGAAGAGCTGCAGCAAGAGAGAAAGAAGCAAGATGAGCAGCAGCTAGAGGATAGAACAGCTAGAGGGGCGGCAGATAGAGGAGCAGAAGCAGGAGGAAGAGCTACAGCAAGAGGGAAGAAGGAAGATGAGCAGGAACAAGATGAGCAGCAGCTCGAGGAGCAGCAGCAAGAGGAAAGAAGCAAGATGAGCAGCAGCTAGAGGATAGAACAGCTAGAGGGGCGGCAGATAGAGGAGCAGAAGCAGGAGGAAGAGCTACAGCAAGAGGGAAGAAGGAAGATGAGCAGCAGCTCGAGGAGCAGCAGCAAGAAGGAAGCAAGATGAGCAACCACTGGAGGCAAGACAGGAGCAGCTAGAGGAGCAGCAGCTAGAGGAGCCGCAAAGAGGGACGAAGCAAGATGAGTGCAGCTGGAGGAGCAACAGCTAGAGGGGCAGCAGATAGAGGAGCAGCAGCAGCTGCATCAACAGGGGAATAAGCAAGATGAGCATCAGCTAGGAGGGGCAGCCAGGGTAACAGCTGGCAGCAGCAGGGGCAGCAGATAGAGAAGCAGAAGATGAGGGGGGAGCGTCAGCAGGAGTCAGGAAGCAGAAACAAACACATACCATTGCCCAAGCACCAACATCACCAACAGCACCAACAGCACCAACAGCACCAACAGCACCAACAGCACCAACAGCACCAACAGCACCAACAGCACCAACAGCACCAACAGCACCTCCAGCACCTACAGCACCTACAGCAGCAACAGCAGCAACAGCAGCAACAGCAGCAACAGCAGCAACAGCAGCAAACCCGCAAACCCGCACTCGGTTGCCCTGCGGGCCCCCTCGTGGATTGGATTGATTCTCAGTGTTTGTAGCCTTCCTTCTAGATACGGCCTCTTTGTGAAGAGGCCGACTCGAAAGAGAGCGAAAAACGCAACAAAAACAGGAAAAAATAGTACCAAAGAACAAGTTCACAATGAATGGCGACGATGTCGGACGAATTTGGTGATCCGAAATGCTGGTCTTTGAGGTTTCGCGCGAAACGAACCAAGGTATGCCCACTTGTGAGTCATTGAAGAGGTTCTGGGAGAGCTATGGGTACCCGTTTTCTCGAATTTTTTGACCGATTCATCCAAAGAAACCCTCACAGGAATTCGGAGCTCATACGAACAGTGTTCTTTCGCCGGTCGGAACTTCAAAAGTACAAGCCCCCACTTTTGAATTGGAGAAGGTCTCTCTCATCATGCGAATGAACCAAAACTACGCATTTCTTTACATGAGGGACAAGAATCTGACCTGCACCTCCTCGTGGTGTCCCTCGGAAACGTGCTCAGCGCGCGGCCAACGCAGGCAGTCGTTGATATTGTTTCCCGAAATCTATTCATTAATTCAAAAAGTTGGTCAACAATGACCGTGTGTTTGGTTGATTGGAAAAGCTCGTCTTGCGGAAACCTTCAAAGCATGCGGATTTGCGAGTCATTCAAGACGTTCTGACATTTTATGACGTTCCTTCAACAATATGGCCCTGAAGAGCATGAAGTGAAGGAGACTGGCCTGCGTTACGCCCGCCGGTCCATTCGGACTCGTATAGACCCGGTTGGAGACACGGGATCTGGATGTGAATTTGGAAGTTGCCGTTCGCCGAAGCTATTCGTGGCCCGATAAATCCGATGTGCCCTGAGTAACTCACGCATTCCTCTAGACTGGGTTCTGGCTTAGAGGCGTTCAGCCATAATCCATCCAGTGGTAGCATCACGGCACTGTCCGATCGAACAACCGTAGATACCAGGGACTAGAAACGGGAGTTCCTCTCGTACTACCCCGTATTGCTGTCGGAATGCGCTGGCCCGATGGGCTCTCTCTCCATCAGTAGGGTAAAACCAACCTGTCTCACGACGGTCTAAACCCAGCTCACGTTCCCTGTTAGTGGGTGAACAATCCAACCCTTAGACAATTCTGCTTGTCTAGGTTAGGAAGAGCCGACATCGAAGGATCAAAAAGCAACGTCGCTATGAACGCTTGGCTGCCACAAGCCAGTTATCCCTGTGGTAATTTTTCTGTCACCTCCGGCTTCATCCCTTGAACATGAAGCGAGACCAAAGGATCGTTAGGCCATGCTTTCACACCGAGGATCGGTACTGAAGATCGTGTATCGAGCAAGCTTTTACCCTTATGCTCTACGCGAGATTTCTGTTCCCGCTGAGCTTGCCTTAGGACACCTGCGTTAATGTGTAACAGATGTGCCGCCCCAGCCAAACTCCCCACCTGACTGGTGTCTCCAAACGAGGATTCGCGAGCCGAAGCCCGTTTGTCGCTGGAAACGGATAAGCTACGGATCCGAAGACCCTAACCCCACAAGGGAGCAGCTGCCGTCTTCCCATCATTGGATAAGTAAAGCGACAACAAGAGTAGTGGTATTTCATTGTTGCGGCCTCCCACCTATTCTACACCTCTCGTGTCACTGCACAAAGTCAGACTAGAGTCAAACTCAACAGGGTCTTCTTTCCCCGCTGACAGTTTCAAGTCCGTTCCCTTGACTGCTGTTTCGCCAGATAGTAGGTAGGGACAGAAGGAATCTCATTGGTCCATTCATGCGCGTCTTTAATTAGAAGACGAGGCATTTGGCTACCTTAAGAGAGTCATAGTTACTCCCGCCGTTTACCCGCGCTTGACCTGATCTCTCAGCGTTGACATTCAGGGCACTGGGCAGAAGTCACATTCCACTCGCCACCGCTGTGATGAAGCGAAATGCTGTGGTTTAATTAACCAGTTGGATTCCGAGATGGAGGATGAGTGGTTTTGCGGGTCTCTATCGGAAACTATTAAAGCATTCGAATTTGCGGGTGATTGAAGAGGTTCTGAGAGTGCTACGGGTACCCGTTTTCTTGTATTCATTACCGGTTCATTCAAAGAAGCCCTCACAGGAATCTGAAGCTCAGACGAACGACGTTCTTTAGAAGGTCGGAACTTCCCCTAATTCGACATCAGGAGAAGAAGATCGCATACGAGTGGTTTTGCAGATCTGGTATGCGGATTTGCGGGTCATTGATTGATTTCTTGATTTCGGCTTCCCAATTGCTTCGAATTGATCCGAAATGAAAAGGCACACCTCCCTGAAGTTGTGGCCTTCAAAGAAAGTCTTGGTAGTTAGTAGTGGAAGCTCCAACCTCACATGAGGGTTTCTTTCGAAGCATTTTGCAAGTTTGGGAAGTCACGCAAGGATAAGGCCACACAAGGCTGTTCATGCGCACATTTCTCCATCTTTATAAAGGGAGCACAGATTTTTTCCTGAGCGGGCCACCAGCCCACCATTTATAGGGGGTGGGGGACCCACCTTTTCCCCCCAGGAGGGTCCGGTTTTCCAGAATTCTGGAATCACTCCGGATTGGTGTTCTCCGCGAGTTTTTCAGAAAATTTTTAGATATCCCGCCAAAAAAACATGAAAAACAGGGGGGTGCGGGGGGCTACGCCCCCCGCCCAAACGGTACGGGGTTTCCAATAAACTTTTCAACCCCATTTCAACAATCCTGTTGGTGTTTCTCACTTAGAATGACCCGCAAACCCGCACTCGGTGGCCCTAGCGGGCCCCCTCGTGAATCCCGAACCTTTGAAAGAAGGCGGCCGTCTTGTCCAGGAAAGGGGGCCTCTCATCTATGGGAGGCCCGACTCGAGCAAGAAGAAGTTGAAACCATTCAAATTGAAACGACAAAAAAGGTAATAAAAGCAACCGGAAGAACATGACACCAAAATAAGAGATGGCGGGGTGACGAGGTTCAATGCCGGTTGTTTTGGCGCCCACCGGAAACAATGAAGTATGCCATTTTTTTTGCGATTAAGTGAACAAGTGCAGAGAGCGGTGCGCGTGCTCAATTTGATGATGGTTTTGACCGATGCATCTGAAGAAACCCTCACAGGAATTCGAAGTACAGACGAACGACGTTCTTTCGAAGATCGGAACTTCTTCCCCATTTCGACATCAGGGGCACTCATCGCATTGTTGAGAGCTCCTTTGGCAAGGTGGCGCTGTGAACTGCAGGAAACTCTTCAAAGGGATCAAGAGTCACACAAAGGATATTCCTCATCATCCTCCGCTTCGAAGTCCAGACGATGGCTCATTGCTTGTTTTTGACATGAGGGACAAAAATCTGACCTGCACCTCCTCGTGGTGTTCCTCGGAAACGCGCTGCAAGCGCGGCCGACGCAGGCAGTCTTTGTTGTTTATCCAACTGTCTTTGCCTGATGATTGATCAGGATTCTTTGACAGGTTTGGACAGTTTCCTGTTCAGCCAAACGATACCATTCACGTGTCACGCTGTTCGTTAATTCTGGTGCCGCTTGCTGGTCATTCATTGGCTGTCATTGTTGGAACGATCTCTGGCGATTGGCAGTCGTTCTGGTGCCAATCCTTGGCCATTGGCTGTCAATCTGGCACCGTTCTGCAGTCATTTGCCGTCCTTCAAACAAAGGTGCTTTGGACATTTGCAGTCGCTCTAGTACCGCTCTTTGGCGGTTCGCTGTCATTCAGGCGCGGCTCTTTGGGCATTTGTGGTCATTCTAGCTCTGTTCTTTGGTCGTTGGCAGTCATTCTGGTGCCGCTTGCTGGTCATTGGCTGTCAGTCTGGCACCGTTCTGCGGTCATTTGCCGTCCCTCAAGCAAGGTGATTTAGACATTTGCAGTCGTTCTCGTACCACTCTGTGGCTGTTCACTGTCATTCTGGTGCCGCTCTTTGGTCATTGGCTGTCATTCCTGGGCGGTCTCCAGCCTGTTGCAGTCGTTCTCGCGCCGCAGTTTGGCCATTTTCAGTCATGCTGGCGCTGCTCTTGGGCAATTTGCAGTCGTTCAAGCGCCGTTCTTTGGACATTTGCAGTCGTTCTAGCGCCGCTCTTTGGCCGACCGCCGTCATTCAGGCTCTATGGGCATTTGTAGTCGTTCTGGCGGCATTCTTTGGTCATTGGGAGTCGTTCTGGCGCCGCTCCTTGGCCATTTGCTGGCATTCTGGCACAGTCGTTCTGGTACCGCTCTATGGCCGTTCACTGTCATTCTGGTACCGCTCGTTGGTCATTGGCTGTCCTTCCTGGGCGATCTCCGGCCAGTTGTAGTCGTTCTCGTTCCGCAGTTTGGCCATTGCAGTCGTTTCAGCGCCGCTCTTGGTCCGTCATTCAGGTGTGGCTCATGGGCATTTGTGGTCATTTTAGCGCCGTTCGTTGGTCATAGGCAGTCATTCTAGTGCCGCTTGCGGGTCATTGGCTGTCATTCTGGGGGCGATCTCTGGCAATCTGCAGTCGTTCTGGCGCATTCCTTGGCCATTGGCTGGCATTCTGGCACAGTCGTTCTGGTACCGCTCTATGGCCGTTCACTGTCATTCTGGTGCCGCTCTTTGGTCATTGGCTGTCCTTCCTGGGCGATCTCCGGCCAGTTGCAGTCGTTCTCGTTCCGTAGTTTGGCCATTGCAGTCGTTCTAGCGCCGCTCTTTTGCCCGTTCACTGTCATTCAGGCGTGGCTCATGGGCATTTGTGTAATTCTAACGCTGTTGGGGCAATCCCTGGCGATCTGCAGTCGTTCTGGCGCCGCTCCTTGGACATTGGCTGTCATTCTGGCACCGTTCTGCGGTCATCTGCTGTCCTTGAAGGAAAAAAAGACAGGTGTTATGGACATTTGCAGTCGTTCTCGTACCGCACTTTGGCCGTTTGCTGTCATTCAGGCATGGCTCTTTGGACATTTGTGGTCTAGCTCCGTTCATCTGTCATCTGTCATTGCCGCCCACAGTTGCAGTCGTTCTCGTGCCGCTGTTTGATTATCGGCCAATTTGCAGTCGTTCTTGTGCCGCTCTTTATCATTCAGACGCGACTCTTGGGGAATTTGAGGTCTTGCTATCGAGCTGTAGCGTGATGAGCAGCAGACAGGAGGAGCAGCAGCTAGAAGATAAAACAGCTAGAGGGGCAGCAGATAGAGGAGCAGAATCAGGAGGAAGAGCTGCAGCAAGATGGGCAGCAGCTAGAGGGGCAGTAGATAGAGGAGGAGCAGCAAGTGGAAGAAGCAAGAGGAGCAGCAGCTAGATGATAGAACTGCTAGAAGGGCAGCAGGTAGAGGAGCAGAAGCAGGAGGAAGAGCTACAGCAAGAGGGAAGAAGGAAGACGAGCCGGAGCAAGATGAGCAGCAGCTCGAGGAGCAGCAGCAAGAGGAAAGAAGCAAGATGAGCAGCAGCTAGAGGCAAGAGAGGAGCAGCAGATGGAGCAGCAGAAGCAGAGGAAAAGCTACAGGAAGAGGGGAAGAAGGAAGATGAGCAGGAACAAGATGAGCAGCAGCTCGAGGAGCAGCAGCTCGAGGAGCAGCAGCAAGAGGAAAGAAGCAAGATGAGCAGCAGCTAGAGGATAGAACAGCTAGAGGGGCAGCAGATAGAGGAGCAGAAGCAGGAGGAAGAGCTGCAGCAAAAAGAGAGAAAGAAGTAAGATGAGCAGCAGCTCGAGGAGCAGCAGCAAGAAGGAAGCAAGATGAGCAACCACTGGAGGCAAGACAGGAGCAGCTCGAGGAGCAGCAGCAAGAGGAAAGAAGCAAGATGAGCAGCAGCTAGAGGATAGAACAGCTAGAGGGGCAGCAGATAGAGGAGCAGAAGCAGGAGGAAGAGCTACAGCAAGAGAGAGAAAGAAGGAAGATGAGCAGCAGCTCGAGGAGCAGCAGCAAGAAGGAAGCAAGATGAGCAACCACTGGAGGCAAGACAGGAGCAGCTCGAGGAGCAGCAGCAAGAGGAAAGAAGCAAGATGAGCAGCAGCTAGAGGATAGAACAGCTAGAGGGGCAGCAGATAGAGGAGCAGAAGCAGGAGGAAGAGCTACAGCAAGAGGGAAGAAGGAAGATGAGCAGCAGCTCGAGGAGCAGCAGCAAGAAGGAAGCAAGATGAGCAACCACTGGAGGCAAGACAGGAGCAGCTAGAGGAGCAGCAGCTAGAGGAGCCGCAAAGAGGGACGAAGCAAGATGAGTGCAGCTGGAGGAGCAACAGCTAGAGGGGCAGCAGATAGAGGAGCAGCAGCAGCTGCATCAACAGGGGAATAAGCAAGATGAGCATCAGCTAGGAGGGGCAGCCAGGGTAACAGCTGGCAGCAGCAGGGGCAGCAGATAGAGAATCAGAAGATGAGGGGGGAGCGTCAGCAGGAGTCAGGAAGCAGAAACAAACACATACCATTGCCCAAGTTTAACAACAGCACCAACAGCACCAACAGCATCAACAGCACCAACAGCACCAACAGCACCAACAGCACCAACAGCACCAACAGCACCAACAGCACCAACAGCACCAACAGCACCAACAGCACCAACAGCACCAACAGCACCAACAGCACCAACAGCACCAACAGCACCAACAGCACCAACAGCAGCAACAGCAGCAACAGCAGCAACAGCAGCAACAGCAGCAACAGCAGCAACAGCAGCAACAGCAGCAACAGCAGCAACAGCAGCAACAGCAGCAACAGCAGCAACAGCAGCAACAGCATCAACAGCATCAACAGCATCAACAGCATCAACAGCATCAACAGCATCAACAGCATCAACAGCATCAACAGCATCAACAGCACCTACAACAAACAGTGGCAGAACGAAAGGTGTGTTGTTTGCATTGCACTTAGGGTCCAGCTTGCTGCACAAGAAGTCAACAAAGAACGCAAAGCAATAGATGAAGCAATGAATCGATGAAGCGATGCGCAAAAGGGGGAAGCCACAAGAGTGTGAGTACAGTATGTCGAATTCTTCCTTTAATTTTTTCGGGTTTGCGGACTGCCCCTGGATTCTTCAAAGCAGTACCTGTAAGAAAGTTTGAGAGTCGTTGGTGCGGTGCACAAAAACGTTACAAACCTGTGCTGCAAACCCGACCAATCCTGACACCTGGACTGGTTATAGGCTATTTCGCGGATTTCTGTAGGGGACCCTATTGAATTTTTTTTTTTGAGTTTTATAAAAATTTTCGACGAAGGTGAATTTTAAACAAGGAAAATCTTACTGTGACGGACGGACGGGTTTTGAAGCCACAAATATTTATAGTATCCTGACACCTGGACTGGTTATAGGCTATTTCGCGGATTTCTGTAGGGGACCCTATTGAATTTTTTTTTTTGAGTTTTATAAAAATTTTCGACGAAGGTGAATTTTAAACAAGGAAAATCTTACTGTGACGGACGGACGGGTTTTGAAGCCACAAATATTTATAGTCTCGGTGGCCCTAGCGGGCCCCCTCGTGAATCCCGAACCTTTGAAAGAAGGCGGCCGTCTTGTCCAGGAAAGGGGGCCTCTCATCTATGGGAGGCCCGACTCGAGCAAGAAGAAGTTGAAACCATTCAAATTGAAACGACAAAAAAGGTAATAAAAACAACCGGAAGAACATGACACCAAAATAAAAGATGGCGGGGTGACGAGGTTCAATGCCGGTTGTTTTGGCGCCCACCGGAAACAATGAAGTATGCCATTTTTTTTGCGATTAAGTGAACAAGTGCAGAGAGCGGTGCGCGTGCTCAATTTGATGATGGTTTTGACCGATGCATCTGAAGAAACCCTCACAGGAATTCGAAGTACAGACGAACGACGTTCTTTCGAAGATCGGAACTTCTTCCCCATTTCGACATCAGGGGCACTCATCGCATTGTTGAGAGCTCCTTTGGCAAGGTGGCGCTGTGAACTGCAGGAAACTCTTCAAAGGGATCAAGAGTCACACATATTCCTCATCATCCTCCGCTTCGAAGTCCAGACGATGGCTCATTGCTTGTTTTTGACATGAGGGACAAAAATCTGACCTGCACCTCCTCGTGGTGTTCCTCGGAAACGCGCTGCAAGCGCGGCCGACGCAGGCAGTCTTTGTTGTTTATCCAACTGTCTTTGCCTGATGATTGATCAGGATTCTTTGACAGGTTTGGACAGTTTCCTGTTCAGCCAAACGATACCATTCACGTGTCACGCTGTTCGTTAATTCTGGTGCCGCTTGCTGGTCATTCATTGGCTGTCATTGTTGGAACGATCTCTGGCGATTGGCAGTCGTTCTGGTGCCAATCCTTGGCCATTGGCTGTCAATCTGGCACCGTTCTGCAGTCATTTGCCGTCCTTCAAACAAAGGTGCTTTGGACATTTGCAGTCGCTCTAGTACCGCTCTTTGGCGGTTCGCTGTCATTCAGGCGCGGCTCTTTGGGCATTTGTGGTCATTCTAGCTCTGTTCTTTGGTCGTTGGCAGTCATTCTGGTGCCGCTTGCTGGTCATTGGCTGTCAGTCTGGCACCGTTCTGCGGTCATTTGCCGTCCCTCAAGCAAGGTGATTTAGACATTTGCAGTCGTTCTCGTACCACTCTGTGGCTGTTCACTGTCATTCTGGTGCCGCTCTTTGGTCATTGGCTGTCATTCCTGGGCGGTCTCCAGCCTGTTGCAGTCGTTCTCGCGCCGCAGTTTGGCCATTTTCAGTCATGCTGGCGCTGCTCTTGGGCAATTTGCAGTCGTTCAAGCGCCGTTCTTTGGACATTTGCAGTCGTTCTAGCGCCGCTCTTTGGCCGACCGCCGTCCTTCAGGCTCTATGGGCATTTGTAGTCGTTCTGGCGGCATTCTTTGGTCATTGGGAGTCGTTCTGGCGCCGCTCCTTGGCCATTTGCTGGCATTCTGGCACAGTCGTTCTGGTACCGCTCGATGGCCGTTCACTGTCATTCTGGTACCGCTCGTTGGTCATTGGCTGTCCTTCCTGGGCGATCTCCGGCCAGTTGTAGTCGTTCTCGTTCCGCAGTTTGGCCATTGCAGTCGTTTCAGCGCCGCTCTTGGTCCGTCATTCAGGTGTGACTCATGGGCATTTGTGGTCATTTTAGCGCCGTTCGTTGGTCATAGGCAGTCATTCTAGTGCCGCTTGCGGGTCATTGGCTGTCATTCTGGGGGCGATCTCTGGCAATCTGCAGTCGTTCTGGCGCATTCCTTGGCCATTGGCTGGCATTCTGGCACAGTCGTTCTGGTACCGCTCTATGGCCGTTCACTGTCATTCTGGTGCCGCTCTTTGGTCATTGGCTGTCCTTCCTGGGCGATCTCCGGCCAGTTGCAGTCGTTCTCGTTCCGTAGTTTGGCCATTGCAGTCGTTCTAGCGCCGCTCTTTTGCCCGTTCACTGTCATTCAGGCGTGGCTCATGGGCATTTGTGTAATTCTAACGCTGTTCATTGGTCAATGGCTGTCATTCTTGGGGCAATCCCTGGCGATCTGCAGTCGTTCTGGTGCCGCTCCTTGGACATTGGCTGTCATTCTGGTACCGTTCTGCGGTCATCTGCTGTCCTTGAAGGAAGAAAAGACAGGTGTTATGGACATTTGCAGTCGTTCTCGTACCGCACTTTGGCCGTTTGCTGTCAGTCGGGCATGGCTCCCCCCCCCCGCAAACCCGCAAACCCGCAAACCCGCACACGCAATCCCGCCTGGCGGCGGGATTGCGTGCCCCCCCCACACCCCCCTGTGATGGAGTGCGACTCGAAAGAGAACACCGAACAGGAGGAAGAAGAACCAACCAAGAAGTAACGAACAAGAAAATTGCACAAGATGGTGTCCGACGACGTCTTTAGGATTTCGCAGGGAAGCAATCAAGGTATGTTAATTTACGAGTCATTGTAGAGGTTCTGGGAGATGTACGGTACTCATTTTGGTAAGATTTTGACCGATGCATTCAAAGAAACCTGACAGGAACCCGAAGCTGAGACGAACGACAGTGTTACGAGGGTCCGAACTTCGGGAGAACAAGACCCCCATTTCGACATCAGGAGAAGGTCTCCTACTGCCTTTTCATAAGTGCAGGAAACGGGGCTTCAGAGGGCCTGGGGTTCTCGATTGGTGGATGTGGCCGTCTTGTGCGGAAAGAATCAAGGTATGCGAATTTGCGGTTACTTGAAGAGGTTCTGAAAAAGCTGTGGGTACTCATTTTAGTGAGCCTTTGACCGATGCATCGAAATAAACTGTAACAGAAGCTCAGAATACGAAAGGGATTTCGAGAGTCGGAAAGTCGGAGGACAAGCCCCCATTTCTGAAGTCGGGGGAAGGTCGCCTATCGTGTTTCTTTAGCAAGGTACGTGAAGCTGCGTGCCGTTGAAGAGGTTCTAAGAAAGATATTCATTTTCTTTGGATGAATTCTTGACCGATGCATCCAATCAAGAGACACACACAAAATATCTCCCTGTAGAGATCACAAAAAATTGCAAGCCCCCACCCAGGAGATGGATAATTGCCTGTTCCTGACACATTGTTGTTGTTTCTCCAATTGTATTCTGTCACCGAAGACCTGTCTTTGACTGATGATCAAGCACAAATCTTCGACAGCTTTGTTTTCTGACTTCCTGTTTGGGCAAACGAAACTGTTCATTCGTTGGCAACCAATCTATGAACATTTGCAGTAATTCAGCGCCGCTCTTGTAGTCTTTCTTGCGCCGTTCTCTGGCCATTTGCAGTCGTTCTGCGCCATTCTTTGACCATTGGCACTCAGTCTAGCTCCGTTCTTTGAACATTGGTAGTCGTCCCTGCGCCGCGCGTTGGTCATTTGCTTTCATCCTTTGGGCGATCGCTGGCGCCGCTCGTTGGTCATTGGCTGGTATTCTTGGCACTGTCTCCGGTCATTTGCAGTCGTTCTATCGCTGCTCTCTGCCCATTGCAGTCGTTCTATCGCTGCTCTCTGCCCATTGGCAGTCATGCTGACGCCGTTCTGTGGCCATTTGCTGTCCTTCAAGCGCCGTTTATTGGCCACGAGAGCACCGCCCTTTGGCCATTCACTGTCAGTCTGCCGCTGCTGTTGAAGAGAATTGGTAGTCATTCCAATTCCATTCTTTGGCCAGCGACGGTTGTTCTAGTTCTAGCATTATTCTTTGACCGTTGGCAGCCAGTCTAGCGCCGTTATTTGAACTTTGGTAGTCATTCTAGCGCCGCTCATTGGTCGCATTGTGCTCATTCTAGCGTCGCTATATATTGTCATGCTGGTGCTGTTATCGGGCCATCTACCGTTCATCAAGCGTTTTTAGGATTTTGCTTACGGGCGTTTGATGTCATTCAAACACCGTTCTTTGGTCAGTCTATCGAACGCCGATCTGTGGCCGTTCGCTGTCAATCTGGCGCCACTTCTTAGGCATTCGTGGTCATCCAATCGGCATTCTATTATCAGCGATCGCTGTCATCTGCCACCGCTCTCTGGGCATTCGTAGTCGTTCTACCGCAGCTCCTTTCCCATTTGCTGTTATTCTGGCTTTGTCCTTTGGACATGATGAAGCGTTTTGGCGCCGGTCATTGAGCGTTTGTTGTTGTTGTAGCTTCCATCGAGGTTTCGCCGTTTGCTGCCAATCTTTGGGCGTTTGTTGTTATTCTAGCGTTCTTTGGTCTTTGCAGTCAATCGAGGACCGCTCTTTCGTCGTTTGTTGCCGATCTTTGGGCGTTTGATGTCATTCGAACGCTGTTTTCTTTGTCCGCCGCTCTCTGGACATTCGTCGTCGTTCTACCGCTACTCCTTGGCCATTTGCTGTTGTCCTGACACCGCCCTTTGCGCATGATGAAGTGTTCTGGCGCCGATCCTTGGTAGTTGTTGTTATTCTAGCGCCGGTCTCTGGTCATTTGCAGTCGAGGGCCGTTTGCTGTGTCGCTGGCGCCGATGTATGGGCGTTTGATGTCATTCAAACACCGTTACTTTGCCATTTACAGTCGCTCGAGCGCCGATGTGTGACCGTTGGCTGTCAATCTGGTGCCACTTCTCAGGCATTCGTGGTCATTCAAACGCCGTTCTGATATCAGCGTGCTGTCATTCCGTCGCCGCTTTATTGGCACTCGTAGTCGTTCTACCGCCGCTCATTGGCCATTTGCTGTTATTCTGGCTCCGTCCTTTGGACGTGATGAAGCGTTTTGGCGCTGATCCTTGGGCGTTTGTTGTTATTCTAGCGCCTGTCTGTGGTAATTTGCAGTCGGTCGAGGGCCGTTTGTTGTCTCCCTGGCGCCGATCTTTGGGCATTGGATGTCATTAAATCGCCGTTTTTTTGTCATCAGCAGTCGCTCGAGCGCCGATCTGTGGCCGTTGGCTGTCATTCCGCCGCCGCTTTCTGGGCATTCGTAGTCATTGGCCATTTGCTGTTATTCTGGCTCCGTCCCATGGGCGCGATGAAGCGTTTTGGCGCTGATCTTTGGGCGATTGCTGTTATTCTAGCACCTGTCTTTGGTAATTTGCAGTCGGTCGAGGGCCGTTTGTTGTCTCCCTGGCGCCGATCTTCGGGTATTGGAGGTCATTAAACCGCCGTTTTTTTGTCATTAGCAGTCGCTCGAGCGCCGATCTGTTATCCGCCTGCTGTCATTCCGCCGCCGCTTTCTGGGCATTCGTAGTCGTTCTACCGCCGCTCATTGTCCATTTGCTGTTATTCTGGCTCCGTCCTGTGGACGTGATGAAGCGATTTGGCGCTGATCTTTGGGTGTTTGTTGTTATTCTAGTGCCTGTCTTTGGAAATTCTCAGTCGGTCAAGGGCCGTTTGTTGTCTCCCTGGGCCTTTGTAGTCTTTCTTGCGCCGTTCTCTGGCCATTTGCAGTCGTTCTGGCGCCATTCTTTGACCATTGGCACTCAGTCAAGCTCCGTTCTTTGGACATTGGTAGTCGTCCTTGCGCCGTGCGTTGGTCATTTTGCTTTCATCCTTTGGGCGATCACTGGCGCCGTTCGTTGGTCACTGGCTGGTATTCTTGGCACTGTCTCCGGTCATTTGCAGTCGTTCTATCGCTGCTCTCTGCCCATTGGCAGTCATGCTGACGCCGTTCTGTGCCGTTCATTGGCCACGAGAGCACCGCCCTTTGTCCATTCACTGTCAGTCTGCCGCCGCTGTTGAAGAGAATTGGTAGTCATTCGAATTCTATTCTTTTGGCCAGCGACGGTTGTTCTAGTTCGAGCATTATTCTTCGACCGTTGGCAGTCATTCTAGCGCAGCTCATTGGTCGCATTGTGCTCATTCTAGCCTCGCTATATTTATATTAAATTACGCTCCTTCGAGGGGTCTCTCGGTGCCGTCGTTCCCGACTCGTCCCGCTGAATTTAACGTACATTTAATGCTGCATTCGCCCAAACAGTTTCGGTGGTTACGATCCTTAGCTGGCCTGCTAAATCTGTGGGACAGAGCCGACGGCGAAGACGGGACGGGCTCTGTGACGGGGGCGGCAGGTGCGCAACCGTGGCCGTTAGTCTAACACACGGAGTTCAGTTGGCGGCGCGCAAGCTTGCGTTTGCTGGCCGATCGTGCCATTCACCTCACGTGTCCATTGGACTGTCCCTTCAGGAGGGTACAGCAGCCCCCTATTCTGGCGCTGTGGGTGACGAAGGCCGCTCTGCTCCTCCCTGCGGGGCGACTTTCGTTGAGGCACGACAGGATCCCTGGCTTCCCCGCGCCGCCTAGGGCCTCCCTGAAGGAAGGGTACGTGACGTACGGGCACAGCAGGGCCTTGTCGCCCGCCATTCCCTTCAGCTGCGTGAAAACTGCCACCGGGCAGTACCTGACTTCACGTGGAACGCCGTCGGGCGCTTCCGGAAGGTACAGCGGAGGCACCAGCTCGACCCTTTCGAACGTGAGGTGTCTGCTGCACCTGCCCCGTGCTTTCGACACCCCCCATTCCACCTTCACCTTGCCCTCGCTGACATGGACCTGGTCCGTCCGCACCGACTGCATGCTGGAGGTCCTGAGGAGCGTGAAGTGCTCCCCCAGAAGCTGCAGAGCCGCCCGGTACGCCCCGACCGTCCGGACTCGGCCAAAAATCACCCTGAACTGGGCCAAGCCAAGGGGCTCTCCGCTCTCGGGATCAGGCGACTCCCTCTTGAGCCCCTTGAGGATTCTGCCGACGTCGCCCGCCGGGTCGTCGAGCACCCAACCGGCCCTGGCATTCTCCGACACGATCGCGCTGATCATGCCACTCGGCGCCTTGTACCCGTCCATGAGCAGCAGATACCCCGCGAACGTTTCAAGCCTCCGCACCGTCGTCGGATAGGGCGGAACGCCCTTGCCCTCGCACCACTCCCTGTACACGACGGTGTTCGAGCTATAGGTCCGTTTGGTCCCCTCGGTCGTGTAGCGGGATCGCATGTGGGCGCGGGCCTCCTCCTCCGAGCTCTTCTCCAAGGTCCGCTTCAGCGCCCGCTGACGCGTCGTCTCCCGCTTCCCAGCTGGCCGCCCCTCGGGCCCCCCTGGAGACGGCTCCGAACCCCTCGCCCTCAGCAGATGCTGCAGGCGCCCGAACAGCTGAACGCCCGAGGGGTCGGCCGGGGGGTTCACCAGCGCCCACATCTGCATCCTTCCCACGGCCCCGGAGGACGTGTGCTCCGGAAGGCCCGCAAGATACCCGGTCACCTTGCGCCACTCGTCGACCGAGAACGAACCCTCCAAGCCGGCTAGTCCTTGCACCATATTCTCTGGGGCTGGGCGGGCGGGAAGAAATATTGTGTCCTGTTTGGTAGATTTCGTTCTCTGCCGGGGCTTGCTCGAAATTAGCTGGCATTAAACTTCCATTAAATTACGCTCCTTCGAGGGGTCTCTCGGTGCCGTCGTTCCCGACTCGTCCCGCTGAATTTAACGTACATTTAATGCTGCATTCGCCCAAACAGTTTCGGTGGTTACGATCCTTAGCTGGCCTGCTAAATCTGTGGGACAGAGCCGACGGCGAAGACGGGACGGGCTCTGTGACGGGGGCGGCAGGTGCGCAACCGTGGCCGTTAGTCTAACACACGGAGTTCAGTTGGCGGCGCGCAAGCTTGCGTTTGCTGGCCGATCGTGCCATTCACCTCACGTGTCCATTGGACTGTCCCAATGGCGCTTATCCCAATGGACCTTGGCGCGGCGCGCGACGGTGGGCTGAGGGGGGGAAGCACAGAACGGGAGCTAGACTCGCCCACTGCCTCTTCCTCTCGCCGCCCGGGACGCGGAAGCGCCGCCGGAACTTAGTCTGCGGTCGGCCTCAGAGCACTTCCGCTATCGCCGCGTCCACTACGCGCTGGTCGACGTACCTCCTTGTCGGCAGGATACCCCGGATTGGGACCCCCGCCCAAGCGTGGTGGAGCCTGCTGGGCAGGTCCGCGATGTTGTCCACCCCGGGGACCCTGTCGAACCACACATTGCCCCTGGACCTGGCCAGGCGCTCCCAGAACAAGTGGACCGGCGCTCTTAGCTCCTTCGCCCTCGTCCTCCCCTGTATGAGGCTGCCCAGGACGACATCGTTGTCCACCCACACCGAGACCGCGAAGTCTTCCTCGTCCCCGAACCACAGCCTGAAGGCCACGGTCACAGCCACGAACTCGAGGTGGTGGATCGTCATGCCGGCACCTTGCTGGGGAACCGGGTGCGCGAAGTACTCTACCGCTGCCACCTCCCCCTCGCTTATCGTGGCGATAACCGCACCCAGGCCGAAGAGACATGCATCCGTGAGGAGCACGTACCTGGTCCCCTCGCCAGGACGCACCAGTTGCAGCGGTACGGTCTTCCGAAAGCACCGCTCGTCCTCGGCCAGCGTCCTCATCCACCATCGCAGAGCTGCCTCGAGGTCGCCGCCGAGCCTGAACCCGGCGAAAGTCGTGGCCGCGTTCGACCTCCTGAAGATGGGTTGCAGCGGGACCCGGCCTACCCTGCCGAAGAGCGCCGACGTCGCAAAGCCAAGCTTTCCCGCCAGGGAGGCCGCCTCGCCCGGCGACAACGAGTCTCGGGCTAGCACACCCTCCAACATGTGCACGAGTCCCCTTCTCCTGGCCGCCGAGATCGCCACCTCCACCCCCTCGCTTGTGATGGTGAACACGAGGCCGAGGTGTCGAAAACGCTCCCCCTCGGCCGTCTTCTCCTCGTTGAAAGACGTGAGGAGAATGTCCTGGAGAAGCTCCAATACGTCCGCCAGGGCCCTGTCGTCGCCGGCCGGGCACGGGGCTGCGAAGTCGTCGTAGTATTGGCATAACGGCAGCCGCAGGCCCCTGCGCACGACCCTCGCCAGGACTTTCGCAAATGCGTTGTAGTGAACCACGGCTGCGGCCTCCCCGAACGACAATCTCCCCATCCTGAAGAACCTGACTCGGCCTGTCGCTGGTTCCTCCGCCACAACGCACCTGCAGAGCCCGTCGTTCCTGGCATGCAGCTGGCGGTACGCGTCCTTGTGGTCTAACCCCACGAACTTAAATGCGGAGCTCGGGTCGCGTGCCATCGCCCCGACCGCGACCCTTCTGGCGACCTCCGCGAACACGTCCGCCGAGTCCAGTTTGACGGGCGTTGACATCCGAACAGCCTTGTTAATCAACGACATCCGCCCGTCGTCGCATGCGCGCTCTTTGACGCGGGGGATCTCCTCGTCGGACTTCACCTGGCGGACCACAAACCTCCTCAGGTAAACTGCGTTCGCCGGTGGACTCTGGAGCTCGACCATGAAACCCGCCTCCAGCTCCTTCTGGACCGAGCGCCAAATGGCCTCCTTGTTCGCCGGGGAGTCAGCGCGGATGGCCTGCCTAGACCTCGCCAGTACGTCGGGCTGGCGGCGCAGCAGCTCCTCTTCGGTGATCTCGGGCTCCCCTGGCGGCCCCGGGGAGTAGATGTCCTCGTACCCCACGACCCCGGACATAGGGCAGCCCGTCCTGAGGTGGCGCAGCAAGGTGTCGGCTCCCCGGATACCCAGATCCTGTAGCATCTCCTCCAGGAGGTCCACGTGGCACGGACCGGCTTCAGGCGGCGGAAGTTGCGAAGATCTCCTTCTCCAGCGAGCCAGGAACCCTGCGCGCATGCGCTGGGCCTCTGGAGACGGTGTCGTCGCGCAGTAGTTGATCGCCGCTTCCATCTCCCCGTCGATCTGGGGCATGTCCTTCTCCTTCGGCATGGCGTCAAAGGCGCACTCGGCGAACTCATACCTTCTCCGCACGTCCTGGAACTGAAGCTTCTCGCCCGGGTCGCCCCCCCCGGGAGCTGACGAACCCGGCGCCATGACGCGGCGCCCGGCTTGTTGAAGTGAAGAGTGTGAGACGAGCTGGCGTGGGTGTTGATGCGCGGGCAAGGGCCCGCGCTGATGGGATGATATAGAAAGTAAAAATGGCGGAGAGGAAGGAGAGGCGCCACCACGAAGTCAGTCGTTGGGTTTGGCCTTCTTTGCGCGCCCCCCTTCGTCGCCTCGTTCGCGGCGCCCGGTTCGGTTCCTCAGTTGTGCCTGCTCCTGCGGAGAGAGAGCGGGGGCGAGGGGGGCGGACCGGGCAGAGACCTCGCCGCGTTCCCGCCTGCCCGGCCCCCGGTGGCCCGCACCAGACGTCGCCCTCGCGCCGATCCCCCTCCAGAACAGCTCGTTAAGGATCCCGGGGTACGCCTCCAGCAGCTTCTTCTCGGCCGCCTGGTGCAGCTCCGCTCCTTCCTCGGCCTTCGGCTCCTCGGCGAATAGCTTCCGAAGTCTCTCGTCGTACTCGGCCGCCATACCCTCGCCGTACATGGCCGCTATGCCCGCCACCACCGCCGGGTACCCCAGGACTACCGGCCACGGCCGGCTCCCGAAGCACCCCGCGAGGCTGGCAACGACCACGAAGCGCTGCAGGGTGAGCACCCTCTGAACGGCGTCGAGGCCGCCGTCGACCTTCCAGTCGGGCGTCCTGGGTGTGTACGGGGGCCTGCTCACGTCGACGTAGGGCAAGGCGAGCTCCGGGTTCGCCTCGACCACTGCCTGGTAGGCATTGAGAGTGGCGCGCGGCGGGACCAGCACTTCTGGGAGACTGGCCAGGCCGAACCGGAGCATCCGCTCCCTCACCGCCAGCTCCTCCCGGGCCTCGCCCGGCTTCCTCGCCCGCCTCTTGTCCTCCTCCTTGGCTGCCTCCTTCTTCTCCCGGTCGGCATGGCACGCGCCCCACTTCTTGGCCGCCGTCCGGAAGCGGACCGGGACCGCCGTCGGCATCCCCTCCCTGCCCTCGATCACCACCAGCTCCAGCAGGGAGCGGTGGCCAGACACACGAAACTTCTCGACCACCGCGAGGAACCCTTCGGGGGCTTCTTCGTACATGCCGGCGGCCCACGCCTCGTACACGACGACGTGGAGGATGTTGAGCCTCTCCGCCAGCTCCCCTTCGCTGACGCCCGCCCACTTCCTGGCCGCACTCCTTTTGACCCCTTCATACTGGATGTCCACGTCCTCCCGGCGGAACCACGAGCACGACTCGAGCTCCTCGAAGGCGGGGCCAGGACCCGGACCGCGGCGCGCAACTTCCCTCCCCACCCAGTACGGCGCAAGATTGAACTCCATGATGTTCCCCTTTCGTTCCTGGTAGAGGTTGGGGTCGGCCGCTTCACGGCCTGTTTCCGTGCCCCGCTCGGACACCTGGCCCTTACGCTAGTCGCCCGGCACACGCCGGCCGGGCCGGCGGTCCACGGTTCCTGGCAGTCTGCACGGTCGCCGGGCCGGCAGGCTACCGTTCCGGCGACTCCTCAGCGTGGGCGGCCCCGTGCCGCCGCCGGCAGTGCGCCGCCCTGCCGATGCCCCCTGGAGGCCCGCTGGCGCTCTTGTGAATCTCCGCCTCGTGACCTGCGTTTGTTCATTTCTGCCGCCTCATAAAGGAAAGGAGGGGGGAAGATGGGGGGCTGTTGCGCGTCCTGCAGAACGAGAAAGCCCTTACCTCCGCCCGCTCCGGGAGAAGAAAACGCAGAAAGGCTATCGACCCCGGGGACCACGTGACCGACCGCGATCGAGACGGCCGTCGACCTCCGACGCCAGACCGCGACAACGGGGCCGGAGATATCACTGTCTGTGTGTGTGTGTGTGTGTGTCGGATGCTACCAGGCGACGAGTAGCCCTGAGGCCCCACGACCGATAGCAGGCCACATCACGATCTACCGGGAGCCGGGTTGCGACAACCAGTGCCCGGTTGTCGCAATCTATGAGTCAGATCACTGTTAGCAGGTTAACACCACCATCTATCAGAAGGCCGGTTTGTTACAACGGGCCTGATAGCAGGTTACACCACAATCTATGGAAGTCAGACTACTGATAGCAGGTTAACACCACAATCTATCAGCAGCCGGTTTGTGACAACCGGGCAAGTGGAGACCACTAACCGGGATGTCACGACACCGATAGCAGGTTAACACCACAATCTATCAGATGGGCCGGTTTGTTACAACGGGCCTGATAGCAGGTTACACCACAATCTATGGAGTCAGACTACTGATAGCAGGTTAACACCACAATCCATCAGAAGCCGGTTTGTGACAACGGGCAAGTGGAGACCACTAACCCGGAGGTCACGACAACCGATAGCAGGTTAACACCACAATCTATCAGAAATGAGAAATGCCGGTTTGTTACAACGGGCCTGATAGCAGGTTACACCACAATCTACGGAAGTCAGACTACTGATGGCAGGTTAACACCACAATCCATCAGAAGCCGGTTTGTGACAACGGGCAAGTGGAGACCACTAGCCCGGAGGTCACGACAACCGATAGCAGGTTAACACCACAATCTATCAGAAATGCCGGTTTGTTACAACGGGCCTGATAGCAGGTTACACCACCATCTACGGAAGTCAGACTACTGATAGCAGGTTAACACCACAATCTATCAGAAGCCGGTTTGTGACAACCGGGCAAGTGGAGACCACTAACCCGGAGGTCACGACACCGATAGCAGGTTAACACCACAATCTATCAGAAAGGCCGGTTTGTTACAACGGGCCTGATAGCAGGTTACACCACAATCTATGGGAGTCAGACTACTGATAGCAGGTTAACACCACAATCTATCAGAAGCCGGTTTGTGGCGACCAGGCGAGTGGAGACCACTAACCCGGAGGTCACGACAACCGATAGCAGGTTAACACCACAATCTATCAGAAAGGCCGGTTTGTTACAACGGGCCTGATAGCAGGTTACACCACAATCTATGGAAGTCAGACACTAATAGCAGGTTACCACCACAATCTATCAGATGTCAGAGAGGGAAAAGCTTCTTCGACTACCAGTTAGTAGTCGTCGCCAGTTCCGGAAAGCGACAGAGCCCGAAACCCACGAACAAGAAATATTGTGTCCTGTTTGGTAGATTTCGTTCTCTGCCGGGGCTTGCTCGAAATTAGCTGGCATTAAACTTCCATATTGTCATGCTGGCGCGTTTGGTATCGAGCAAAGTTACCTAGCAGGTACTGCCAGTTACCTACCAGTTACTGTCAAAATCAGGCCGGTTTTCAATATTTTTTTCCCCCAGTTCGTACTGGTGTGTACTAGAAAGTTTGGGGGTTTCACCACCTGGGCGGGTTTCCCGAGGGATGCATCCAAGTTGTGTGCGAAATAACGAGAGAGGATAGAAACCTCACACAAATTATCTAAAACCTGACACTAAACAAACCGCAAAGGGCAGTGAAAACGCGCAGGACGGTGTACCCCCCGCCTGCTGGTGAGATGAGACTTTGTGGTGCTTACTTGGAAAACATTAATAAATTGTCCACAAGTGGCGGGTAAGGAAAGCCTCCAGCGACCAAGTGCTCCACCGAACATCCCGTCAAACGATTGTAACCGACACACCGCGACCGACCCCGCAACCTGTTATGCCGTGCAACATCCAGTCCCTCGGAGAAAAGCCGTAGTGACGAATTCGTCCACCAGCCACAAGACTTTTCCAGAATGTGATTTCTGGCTTCATTTTCCTACAGTCCCCATCGCCCCCTCCACCTTTCTGTTATGGCAGCACCAACGGAGGCTTCCCGCTGTTTCTGATTCAAAACGAAGTAGTAAGGTCCCTTGAACGGCAGGGAGCAAGGATAGGGAGTGAGCCAGCCCCCATGCTTATTTTTGTTGCCACTCACGTGCAAGCCGATCAGACGATGCAGTAACTTTACCTGCCCGGCAAGAAAGACCTCATGGAACCTGCAGCACAAGATAGGAAACTATCCTCACCTTTTAGAGTGAAGAGGTCAAAGGTTCTCATACCCAGTATCTCCAGCGCATCCGAAGTGGAATTCCTCCTCCGCATCGCAAGCGGGCTGTACTACGAGTATCACAAAGTACTGTCCCTCCGACGATCTCGATCATGAAGTGGCTCGTGGTGCTTGGTCCCAGTGCTGGAAGGGGCATGAGGGAAAATGAAGCGAATCTTGCGAGATGCAAACCACAAGAGTTCGTGACGAGATGGTAAGGCAAAGGTTTGCTGTAAGGAGTCCGAGTTACCGACTGTCATCCTTGTCATCCTTCCTCAGGGTCGTCTCAAAGAGCTTCTTGCTCTCTTGGTAACAGAGCGAAAGAAGCAGCCGGTCGAAGAAAAGCGGCTGTGGGGCAACACCAAGCAGTTGGCAGCAGAAAACGTTGAAGCTCGGAAAAGGAAACGATTCCATTCCGCTTCAACGAGAATTGATGATTTGCTGCAAGAGTACATGGGTTGTTTTTCCTCCATCACATCTTGGCATCTGTTGCGAAGGGATCGAGCCTTGTATGCGTCGAAGTTTCCGAGCCCTTTTTTCTGCTAAGTGCGAAAAGCTACACAAAAATATTTATTTTGAGGCTGAAAAAAAGTTACCTGCCAGTTACTGTCAGCTACCTACCAGTTACTGTCAAAATCAGGCCTTCAAATGCGCCACATGCTGGTTCTGTTATCTGGCCATCTACCGCGCATCAAGCGTTTTTAGGATTTCGCTTACGGGCGTTTGATGTCATTCAAACACCGTTCTTTGGTCATTCGCAGTCTATCGAACGCCGATCTGTGGCCGTTCGCTGTCAATCTGGCGCCACTTATTAGGCATTCGTGGTCATCCAAACGCCGATCGCTGTCATCTGCCACCGCTCTCTGGGCATTCGTAGTCGTTCTACCGCAGCTCCCTTCCCATTTGCTGTTATTCTGGCTTCGTCCGTTGGACATGATGAAGCGTTTTGGCGCCGGTCATTGAGCGTTTGTTGTTGTTGTAGCTTCCATCGAGGTTTCGCCGTTTGTTGCCGATCTTTGGGCGTTTGTTGTTATTCTAGCGCCGTTCTTTGGTCGTTTGATGTCATTCGAACGCTGTTTTCAGTGCTCCTTGGCCATTTGCTGTTGCATGATGTAGCGTTCTGGCGCCGATCCTTGGTAGTTTGTTGTTATTCTAGCGCCGGTCTTTGGTCATTTGCAGTCAGTCGAGGGCCGTTTGCTGTGTCACTGGCGCCGATGTATGGGTGTTTGATGTCATTCAAACGCCATTACTTTGTCATTCGCAGTCTAGAGCGCCGATCTGTGGCCGTTGGCTGTCAATCTGGTGCCACTTCTCAGGCATTCGTGGTCATTCAAACGCCGTTCTGATATCAGCTTGCTGTCATTTTGTCGCCGCTTTCTTGGCACTCGTAGTCGTTCTACCGCCGCTCATTGGCCATTTGCTGTTATTCTGGCTCCGTCCTTTGGACGTGATGAAGCGTTTTGGCGCTGATCCTTGGGTGTTTGTTGTTATTCTAGCGCCTGTCTGTGGTAATTTGCAGTCGGTCGAGGGCCGTTTGTTGTCTCCCTGGCGCCGATCTTTGGGCATTGGACGTCATTCAAACGTCGTTTTTTTGTCATTAGCAGTCGCTCGAGCGCCGATCTGTTATCCACTCGCTGTCATTCCGCCGCCGCTTTCTGGGCATTCGTAGTCGTTCTACCGCCATTTGCTGTTATTCTGGTATGCCCTTGGAAATGATGAAACGTAGGTCATTCGCTGATATTCTTGGCACCATCTCCGGCCATTTGCAGTCGCCGACAACGTTCTTTGGCCATTCGCAGTCGTTCTGGTGCAGCTCTTCGGCCGTTTGCTGTAATTCTGGCGCCGTGCCTTGGAGTTTTGGAGTCGTTTTACCCTGCTTCTCAGTGGCCATTCGTTGTCTCTCTGGCGCCGTCCTCTGGCCGTTTGTTGTCATCCTTTCGTTTTGTGGCTAGCGCCGCTTGTTAGCTGGTCAGTCATGCCGGTTCCGCACTCTGGGCATTTTTCGTCGTTCTAGCATCACTCGCCGGTTTGGGTCGTTTTATCGCTGGCGCCCTGGCCGTGCATTGTCTCTTGCACCATTCTCTGACTCTGACGGGTTTACCGTCATTTTAGCACCGTTCTGTGGCCATTACAAGTCGATGTAGCGCCGCTCCCCGGCCGTTCTAGCTGCTGGAAAATGATGCCGTTTCTTGGACATTTGGAGTCGTTCTACCGCAGTTCTGTGCCCATTCGTGTCTCACTGGCACCAGTTGTGGTCATTGTGTTCTCGTTCTAGCGCCGCTCTTCGGCCGTTTTGTGGGCATTTGGGGTCGTTTCTATCGCTGCTCTGGGGCCATTCGTTGTCTCTCAGGCGGTGTCCTCCAGCTGTTTGTGGTCACTCTAGCGCCGTTCTAGCACCGCTTGTTCAGCATTCACTGTGTCATTCCTGGCCCCGCCTTTCGGCCGTCCTGCAATTAAGGCGACATCCTTTGGACATTTGGAGTCTTTTTACCACTGCCGCTGCAGTCGTTCTACGGTCGTTGTGTGGCAGTTTGAGGTCATCGTAGCACTGTTCTTTGGCAATACCGTTCTCTGGCCGTTTGGGCTGGCAGTGCGCTGTGTTCTGGCACTGTTCTTTAGTCATTTGTGGTCGTTCTGTATCTCTGGCGCCACTATTTGACATTGTCCATGCACTCGTTCTAGCACCATTAGCTAGCTTCTTTGATACAATGCTTTTTCCCCTATGCAAAAGAAAAAGGAAATAGTCTTCCCATCAGTGCTGGCGTGGTTGGCCCTTTCCCCTGCCAAAAAAACAGGAAACCACATATGCCAGCACAAGGGTTTGCCATTTTAAGAAAACTCAACAAAGCTGATGCAATTCACAAGAAAGAGTCGCCGGGAAAATTGGCGCAAACTGACTCCACATCAATCTAACCACCAACGTCCGACTAGTCGAATTTCTGAAGTCATACACCCCCAACTACCAAAGTCGGAATGTGACTCAAAGTGACCCGGAATGAAATGCAGTCGTGGCTTTTCTAAAGCCACAAACCCCCAACCACCAAAGTCCGAAAAAGTGCGAAAAAGTGACCCAAAATGACCCGAAAAAGTGACAAAAGCGACCTGTGAACCA